>PVJD01008376.1:0-73281 GCA_004026545.1 Mormoops blainvillei
AACGTGATGGCAACCAAACAAGCAATATTGAATTTGAAAGTGTGAAAATTTCGTGCACGAACATGACTGGCATGAGCTTCAAAGCTAAATTAAACAAATGGAAACATGTGAAAAAGGAATTAAAAGTTTATTCCTGACAGTTAAAATGCTTCTTGGGATTATTTTCCAAAGACAAATCTCAACACATATTCAGCAATTCGATTCACAATTCTTCAAAGGAATGAGGTGAATCTGTATTGGTTACAGTGCAATATTTTAAGAGATATTGTTAAATGAAAAAGAAAACTACAGTAGAGTATTTATATAATACATTTGCTTTTATAGCCAAAAGAAGAGACCGCTTATGTACATGTGTCTGTGTATGTACGTATATAAGATTGTATGTGTGTGTATGTATAGCTATGTATTTCTGTCTGCACAGAACATTCTGGAAAGATAAGACTCATAAATGGGCGACTCGGGTGACTCTGGGGAATGGGCTTTAGGATCGCTATAGCAGAGAAACACTTTTCATTGTTTACCCTTTTGTAGCTTATAAGTATTTAGCCACATGCCACATAATAATCAGAGAAAAACCACAAAATGTGAAAGAACGCTTAAGTAAATAAAGCCAGAGAAGATAGTGCAATTTAATTATTCGCTTTGCTTTAAGAAAAAAAAACTGTGCTGTTCCCCTTACCATTAAAAACACTGAAACATGACACTGTGTATAGATAAGTATTGTAAACAAAAAACATGACTTTTATTTTAGTGAAAACCTTCAATCACAAGACATTAAACAAGTCAAAGTAATAGTATCAATAGTAATTAGTGATTTCAAGCCGCTTCAATAATTTTTAGGGATAGTATTTTTAAACTCGGTTACACTTTCCTCTCAGCAGGTGAAAGTTCTCTAAGAGAAACTAAATGTCCTCCACACGCGTAAGAAAGATGCTGCAGGAGCCATAATCACAGAGCACAATGGGTGAAGGTTAGCCGTACCCAGAACAAAGCCCCGTGTTCTCGGTCAGTACCCGCCACCGTCAAAGTAATGACCCTACCCTTTCTGTGCCTTATCAAAGTCTATAACATATATTCTATTTTGATTTCTAAGGCTCCCCTTCTACAGTTATCATAAACCTTCTGACTCCCCTAATGGAAAAAAATATATATAACAAAGTAAATTGTTTAAACATTAAAATAAACGACCACTCTCACCATAACAGTCATAACTTGGGGGTGGGGACCATGGCCCATGTATGGAACTAGGAAAACCTGGATTTGGACCCAGACCTGCCTCTTACAAACTACGTGGTGTCATGAGAGCAACACAGCTTTCTTCAACCGCATTGTCCCCTTCAATAACAAAGGAACGGGTCACACTGGGCTGTTTAAAGGATTAGTGGGAAAATGTAAATATTATAAAACATTAAGTAAATGGCACTTAGTAGATGCTGACATGTTAATGCTTAATAGCTGTTAATCATAATAATCTGGTGTAGTTTTTTTAAAAACAACAGAAAGCAAGAATTAGAATTAAGCAGGGGTGAGCATGGGGAATCAAGACAAAGCGAGTATAGCTCAGGGACAAATGCCAACAGCCTCCTCCGCTGCCCTTCTCGCTCAGGTTGGCGGCTTGTCCTCAGAGACCCATTCACCATCTTTTTTATCTTAGAAACTTATCTCCATGCTCAACTTCTTCTGAAAGTTACTTTTTGAGGTATAGTAAAAATCATAATATTCATTAACTCCAAGTTCCTGACCATTAAAAGTATAAATTATGTGTCCCAGGCAGCACCCAAGGCCACCCGATGGTCATGTGTGTCCATGTATTGATACCACAAGGGGTCAATTCCAGGACGGACTAGGAGAAGATGAAATGCATTACCGGTATTCTGCACAATTATTTCACAGACGATTGAGAGTTTAATGAAAGCAAAACTATTAAAACTTCCTAACTCTGCCTTTGTCATAGCACTGAGACTACGAGTCCTTCTTATGTCTACCAAGAGGGACTTTTGGTAAATTGGTAAGTGACTATATAGACTTTCACATAAAAATCCCAGGACCCAGTGCTAATAACACCTCTCTCCAACACGTCCAATTATATTACAGAAAGAGTCAAGGAGGGCCATGTCTTATACTCCCATAGTAATTTCCAAGAAAGGTTTTCTGAGTGCATTATACCTAGTAAAGGGGCTTAGAAAGTATTAACTGTAACTTTTATGATGTCTTTGGGGAAGACTACAGAAATCTCATTCCGAGGCCTGTGTCAGGCTACCTCAGAGTTTTCAAACCTTGTTACTATTGACCTTTGGGGCTACGAAAGTGTGTGTGGGGGGCGGTGAGAGAGAGAGACAGACAGACAGAGACAGACAGAGACAGAGACAGAGAGGGAGAGACAGAGAGAGAAGGGCGCATCCTGAACATTGTAGGATGTAGAAAGTTTGGCAGCACCCTGGCCTCTGCTGACTAGATGTCCCCCCAGTTGTGACAATCGCAAATGTCCCCAGACATTGCCATACATCTCCTTGGGTGGAAGGAAAAGCTGTCCCCAGTTGAAAAACCATGGGGCTATCTGTATTAACCAAGTCAATTCTCTCTTTCTAAAAGGGCATATATATTACATGTTTAATTTACTTTGGGGTAGGGTGTCTGAGGCTTTATAACTTTGATAAGGGCAATATAACATTGCTCCTTCATCAATTTATTTATTCTTTTTCTAAAGAAATGATCAGTAGCTATGAATATTACTTTTAAAATTTTGTTTTTCAAGTACAATTTACATTCAACATTATTTTGTATTAGTTTCAGGTATACAGTACACTGGTCATACAATTATGTGCTTTGGAAGCACTTTAATAATATTTAGGGATCTGAGCTGCTACTGTTATTCTAGAAGGATGAGAATTTTTACTAACAAAGCTTTTGTTTGTTTGTTTTTTGCTTTGCTTTAATTTTCTACTGACTCTCTTTGGTGTAAATGCCTAGGACAATGTATTGGTTATCATCATCATCATCATCATCGTCGTAATTATTCCCCTTCGTGTTTAATTTCTCATTGCGAACATAAGTCCACTGTAAATAATATCAACTGTGTTGACTCCTTTGTTCTTTTCATGGGAGGTACACGTGTAGTTTGCATACGCCTCTCCCATAGGTGCACGAGGGTGCAGCGTGTAGGCAGAGGACATGGCATTAGATGCTTCCTGGGGCAGCATCCTAGATGGCTGATATCTGCATTCATCCCTCAACAGAAATTTGGGGCTCAATTTTTAAGATAGATTATTGAAACATTCAATAAGAGGGGTAAAGATAAGAAAAGTACGAGGCCCTGCAGAGAGAGGGTGAAATTGGACTTCGGATGCAGTCGCAGGCCGGTGCTCTAGAACAAGGCAGGGTTAGACAGAGAGTGTCACAGCAGCGCTGAGAAGGAGAACAAGGCAGGGGACACAGAAATGGGGGACAGTGCGCCTTCTTGACAAGCCCGGTCGGCTGTGGGGTCGCTTTTGCGGAGGTAGAAGCCAGCGCGTGAGAAAGGGTTAACAGCAGCAGGAATCAGTGAACAATCTGCCCGACGGGCCCGGGGATACAAAAGCATGGCGCGAGAGGTACAGGTTCTTAGAAACAATTTCTGCCAGAAGTGGGTCTGAGAAGTACTTGTTAAAAGAAGATGACCCCTGTGTAGAGGTGCGTGGGCCGGGGAGAGCAGGAGAATGGGGAACATGCCAGTGAGGACAAAGACAAGGGAACAGAATGGCGGGCACCGCGGGTACACGCGACGACGGCCGGGTGGCTTAGGGAAAGCGGGAGGCCACCGGGCATCCCTCAGCACGTGAAGGGCGGCTGCAGCGCTGACAGTGAGCCGCAACGGCTGTCAGGGACTACAAGGAGCCTCGGTGTCCCACGGAGGAGGGGTGCCTGGGGGCTGGGTCACCGCAAACCTAATTCTGGCTGGGGAGGAGGAAGGGCTTAGCGAGACGGTGAGAACCTCAGGCTAACGTGATCATAGCGTCTGGGAGGTGGTGAAAGCTAGGGAGAGAATGTTGGAGGAGAATTCGAGCGTACAGCATAGATTTAAACATGTGGATTTCTAAACGATTACCTGGCCTGGGATCCTGGGAGAGGATGGTTCGGAAGAATTGGGAAGTCAGAAATGCACAAACTGGGCCAGCCTGTCAAGAGTATAAATGCCAGATGACCAGGTAGACAGTGCCCAGGTATGTAACCCTCTGATCACTGGGGCTAGCAGAAGTCACAGTGTTATGCTGCCTTAACTGTGTTTGGGTCTGAGGTCAGGAGAGTAAAATAAGGAAGAACAAGAGAGAGACACAGCAGGAGAGAGGGAGAGCAGAAGAAGAGGGAGAAGGAGGAGAAAAAGGAGAGAAAAGAAAGCAGTAGGTGAGGAAGGAGGCAGGAAGGAAAGAAGGCAAGAAAAAGAAATAAAATAAAGAAAGAGAAGCCATGGCCAGGTAGCTCAGTTGGCTAGAGTATCATCTCAATATGTCAAAGTTGCAGGTTTGATCCCCAGTCAGGGCACGTACACAACTCAGCCAAGGAATGCATCAATAAGTGGAACAGCAAACTGATATCTCCTCTCTCTCTCTTTCTCTCTCACATAAATAAATGACTAAATTAAAGAGGCTAAGAGGGAAAGAAAGAGGAAAAGAAAACTGAAGGGAGGATACATATTAACAGTAGGAAGTTTAAAAAATAAATCATGCCAGTGAAACTATATACTTAGACCATTTCTCTATAAACTCATCCTACTAGAATAAACATTTTACAAAATTTAGATTATAATTAAGATAATTAATTCCTCTGTATCTAGTTTCTTGTAAAATTATCTTGGTGTAGAAATTTGTGAAATTCGGTTTTCTTATCCATGTGGCCGTCTTTTCCCCATGAGAAGCCAGTTTTGTTTTACTTAAGATTCAGAGGAAAGGTGTGTTAACTGTACTATTTTTAATCATATCAATGTACAGGTGCACAGCACTTCATGGCCTCCACAGGACTTCCGTGTGCTTTCTTTTGCTGGGTCTCGTGACCACTCTGAGCTCAGGTAACGCAGCGTCACCGCATTTTCTCACAAGGAGACAGGGGCTTAGCGTCTGCAGCTTCCCCGTGGGCAGCGCCAGCTCCTGTGTTAGAGCCTCTGAGAGGTCATGCGTTATTCTTTCCATGACAACGTGCTTTTATGACAAAATTTAATTAGTAATTTTAATATTAAGTTTTCTAAACTGCTCTGTGTATTTACATCCTTTCTTTTATACAGAAGGATAAAGGCCTAAACATTTTATTAGTTTTATAAATAGCACATGTAGAACCCCATAAGGGGAGATTATCAATCTACTCTACGACTTAGAAAGATGAACAGGATTATCAAGTTCTCGTGTAATATAAATTAATTTGTGCCATGGAAGCAGGGAGGATTTCTGACAAGGCCAAGGATTCTGTTGTTTTTCTAAATGCTGGGGACCCTTAACCATGTGCAGCAAGTGACACGTTGAGTAGCAAACTTGGAAGCCCTTGTCTAACTGACCCTTTTGCATGAGTCCACATTTCAGGTTGGTCAAACATCAACTCAAGCGGCCTCCCAGGGGCCCTGAGGCCAAGGGAAGATCTGAGCTGAACAGAAGATACTTCCAACAAATGTTGTATGTCAGGCATGCCAGCTAGTAGAGAAAACACAATGCTGGGGACTGTCCACATAATTGGCACGGATTATCTTGAGGAAGCTGAGCACAGGGCACTTCCTGTGTGCACCCCAGTTTAGATGTGTCTGTGGACATTTCCCTAAAGTATCAGCAACAAGAAAGGCCATGGCCTTGCCCGAGAGCTCCCCATGCAGAGGCACTGAGAAGGAAAAGCAAGATCTCACAGTTTCATTGACACACACAGGCCCGTGCCCTTCCTCTAATGAGAAATAAAGAATTATCTTTTTAATTTTGCTCACCTCTGAGAGCAGAATTTTTGAAAGAGCCTTTTTTTCTCACTCTGTGGCATTTTGCTATTTTCATTCCTCAGTATGTGTTCATTGTTAGAACTGAAAACATTTTCTTGGCACAAGCTAAAAAACATTACTTTTTGTATTAAAATCTCCATAAAAGTTGGGATACGCTTCTTTCAAACTTTGTGAACATTTTAACGTTGCAAATTGTTAGTGTGGTGGTAACAATTTAGGTACATACTTCCTTTCTGGGTTGATACGGTGCTGAAATTATACCTCATCGCTTTTCTTCAAAGCATATACTTATAGAATTGAGAACACTAATGGTGTATAATCATAATAAAGCCTCCCACGCTCTGAAATAATCTTCTTGAGAATAGAACAAAACCTTGTTAGTTCAACTTCACGAAGAAAAAACACAAGAAACAGGTTAACCCTTCAGCAGCTGCTCCTTCGGTCACAATTTCAGCACTGGCAAGTTCTCGTTGATTTACCTAAATTTGAGTACTTGAGAATTGTGACTGTTTAGTGTTCCCAACTTATGACTTAACAACAGTCACAAATAACATGAAAGTAAAATACTTTGATTCCTAGCTCTATAGAAAATGACTATCGGATAATAACTGAGGACAAGACATACTTATGTGCTGGAATTGATGGTTGTTATTAATTAAGGAGCCATCGGTTCTTAGAAAGAACCTGGGCTTCGAGTCCGACAGACCTAGGATGCGACACAGAATCTGCAGTTTATTTAACAGGCAAGTTTCCTGGTCTCTCTGTCCTTCTTCAGATCGCTCATGGGGACATGACACCGAGCTTGCAGGGTGGGCTGTTTTTAATGATTAGAGACAATGCAGGAAGTGGCACCATGCAGGGCATAAAATAGGGACCTGCTTCGGAAATGTCCATATCATTGACATAATTCCTACAGGTTGAAATTTAGAGAAAGGCCAAGTCCATGATGATTAGTTCAAGCGAAAACCGTGGCCCGAGTCACGTGACTCACACTACAGCATTTTTCTCTAGAGCAGTATGTTTGATCATATCTGCTCGGAAAACAAAGCTGCGGCTTGACTCAGATTAGATCCCCTGCTAGTGTTTGGTTGTGTATCAGAGGAAAAAACACAGCCTTTGCTGGGAGGGGCCAGCATCTTCGTATCTCTTTGAAAGATGCTCCAGAGGGTGACACGCAGGAAGCATTAGCAGAGCCACGCAGGCCACAGGCAGCAGACACGGCAAGGCCCTTTCTGCATCTGTTGCAGTCGGACAGAAGCGGCTCGTGGGGGAAGGAAGAGCTTAAAGGCAAAAAAAACAATAATGACAAGGTGACCCACGGTTCCCGACGGTACTTTTCATTCTTAGGTAATTATAATAGTGCCCCTTTTACCTAAAAGTGTCTTGGTTTGTATGATCTAATATACGGTCATGTGACTCAAATTACAGGACAAAAAGAGAAAAGGCCAAGAAATGAAATGAGAATGATCTGACCATTTGCGTGCTGGCTTACCAGGGCAAAAACAGAAAATCATAAATTCATAAGGATTGAGTCGTAAATTCATGAGGAGAGCAGCATGTACTCCTCAGGTTTGAGACAGAACAGGGTCTCTCCCTCTCTCTCTCTCTCTCTCTCTCTCTCTCTCTCTCTCGGTCTCTCATTCTCTCACTCTCTCCTCCTATAACAAAATTACGAGTTAATCTTATCACAACAGAAAAAAGGCAGATGGACAGCACTGTCACAATGAAGTGCTGCTTAACACCTCAAGCACAGTTATGTCTCCACTGATTCAGGGTTGGTACCTTCGTGACTATAAACACAGCCCAACATTTTGCATAAGAATTTGGAAGCAGCAAGATTACATGTTACAACCTCAGACGAACGTTTTTCACTAAACCTACATGACCAGTAAGCACTGGTCTTTCTTCCTCAGGGAAGGCCGATGAGCCCAGCAGGGGCCAGTCGGCGGGAAATTGACGTGCATGTAATGTGTTAGGGGTTCTGTGTTGGTAAGAAAACTACACTGGGGACTGACAGGAAATTAGCTCTCACGCAACCTCAAAATGTGATTATTAATCAGAATAGCACATGTCAAAGATCAATGAGGAAACAAGGGTGTGAAAAGGTATGCGAAAGCTAAAACCCAGGTATTAGCATAACGACCAATATCAAGTATATCAGAAAAGTGTGAGAGGGAGGCACCTCCAGAAGTGGGAGCTTCCAATCCCGTTTAAAAGCCTGGATTAACTCTATTAGCTACAAAGCGGGAGGGATGACATTCCTGGGACTGGTTTGCACAATCGTAAGAGATAGGTTCCAAAAATATAAAATTCAGTACCCCTCCCCAGGCAAGCCTTGGAGAGTAGCACATGCTTCCGGGAGCAGCCCTCCAGGGCCACTTGTCTCTTTTGCTTTTACCAACATCGATTCCAGAGACTTGGAGGCAAACACCTGTTCCCCAGTGACCGTCACAGCTGTGGACAGGTTTGGGATCAAAATGAGGGTCACGAGGCTAAATTTTGGCCCTCTTACTCTTACCTGAAATGAGATATTTATGTTGAGTTCATTGTTCTCTCTACAGTATTTTTAGTATATCTTTGTTTTATTGTTAATTGAATTTATTGGGGCGACATTGGTTAAGAAAGTTATATAGGTTTCAGGTATACGGTTCTACAACACATCGTCTGTAGAATGTGTGTTCACCACCCCACGCCAAGTCTCCTTCCATAACCATTTATCCCCCCTTTACCCTCTTCTACCTCCCTCGCCCCCTTTCCCTCTGGTAATCGCCATACTGTCATCTGTGTCTATGAGGGGTGTGTGTATGTGCGTGTGTGTGTGTGTGTTTAGCTTAATCCCTTCACCAAGATCTCAGTAGAACCCTTCCATTCTCTTGTTCTCTAGGGAAGAAGTGAAAAAGCAGAAAAATGCAGCATGACTGACATTCAATCCACTCATTTTTTTAACAAGCATTTTCCCAGCTAGACTTTTTACCGACATTGATAGCAAAATGTGAGAGATGCTTTAAGGATAAGGATAGAGCCACTTAGAGTCAATTTAAAGAGCTGCATTTCTGAACAGTAAAAGTTCAATGTGCACATTTCTGGTATTCTTACCAAAAGAACTTTCTAGCAAATTGAAGCATTGATACACTTGTAAGACACAAACACAGTTTCCCCTGCTTTATAAACACGGCTGTGGAAGTTATTACTGCCCTCCACAGGGGGCAGGGGGTTCCATATTTACCTTAATTTGTTTGTGTTCATTGTGTTGCCACGGGGTTACGAGCTGTTTTATGGCACTGACTCTGTGTGTGTGTGTGTGTGTGTGTGCGCGCGCGCGCGCGTGCACGGTTGACACTGGAGAGCTTGGGAGGCAGGGCAGCGGCGGACCGTCCTCCGAGACTTTGCAAAACCTCCATATTCCTTGTGTTGAAAATGGTGAATTTAAAACCCACCCTTTTTCTGAAATAGTCTCCCTATTTTGGACTCAATAGGTATGTTTTCAAATTACTCTAATTTTATTTGCAACACACTGGCAACTCTTTAAAATGAATCCTTTACTTTATAAATATTTGTTGGAAACGTTTTTAGTTTATGGCTCTCTTTGCTGTTGGGCCTTTAACTAACCTTTTTTTCTGCACTCTCTGGGGGTAGGTAGGGGTCTCACCTACCGGGAAAAGCCCAGGAGGATGGATTCCAGAATATGCATTCCAGGTACATGAAAACTAAAGGTGAGGTAGCATCTCGTACCACAGAAACACTGCCGTGTGGTCAATCACCATCACCTCTCTGGACTGCTAACGTGAGAGCAAATGCACAAGAGAAACGCCCCTTTGTAGGCAATTTTCTCACGTTATATGCTGCTTCGAATATATGTTGATATAACATTTAGAAATGACATGAAAGGAAAGCACTATAATAAACTGACTCCTGGCTGGCGATAATCCTTTTCCTTTGATTGCGAAATATTTAGGTAGGCCAAGATATTTGCCCAGTTCCTGGAAACCTCTGTTCGGTTTGGGAAGTGACCCTCGGCCTCGCAGCAAACACTAGCTGCTGTGTACCCACAACTGTGGGGCCATCTGAACACCGCTCTTTGAAAACGGACACGCACCCTTCCTTCCGGACTGTGTTGTCAGAAAGCTGAGTGCAGCTTTTGTGCTACTTGCCACAGGCTCTTAGAGAACAGAAATGTGTACTTTTTTTCTTTCCAGTAAGGCTTCAAGAACAAGCCTAAATGTGAAATCATTCATCATTGAGACGTGAACAGCAACAACACAAAACAAAAGCTCTACTTTGATTAGACCCATCTTTTGCTTTGTCCAAATCTTTTTCTTTTTATCCCCACCCGAGGACATGCTTATTGCTTTTTGAGAGATGGAAAGGTAGGGAGAGAGGGAGAGAAACATCATTATGAGAGAGAAACATCGATCGGCTGCCTCCTATATACGCCCTGGCCGGGGATCAAACAGCAACCCAGGCTTGTGCCCTGACCAGGAACTGAACCTGCAACCCTTAGGGCTATGGGTTGATGCTCCAATCCACTGAGCCAACTGGCCAGGGCAGCTTTGCCCAAATCTTATCTTAAAATCTGAAAAAAGATCTAATTCAACTCCAAGAGGAAACATGGTCTAATAGTTATAGAGAGAGTGGGAAATAAAAAAAGCAACAGCACACTGAAGAGTTCCTAAATCTGCCCTTATCACAGGTCGATTTTATGCATGTGTGTGTTCATGCATTCATCCCTTTACTTATTTACTTATTCATTTATGTGTTCAAGCCTGCTCCGGCAAGTCACAGATATTACTGACTTGATGACTGAAAAAAGGTCTTGTAGCCACCTGAGTCAACGTACTCACACAAACACCTTGGGTCCAGGATCTTCACACAGAGTGAGCACTCCACCATAAACCCGTGCAGGGGTGATGGGCTATGTGGGGGAGGGGGACGGGGGAGCGGGGAGTGAGGCCCAGACACACCCCCAGGCCCACTGAGTCTCCAGGGCCAGGCCAGTGTCGCACCTTCAGCCCATCGCCGCCTTCATTAGCCAACCTCATCCCTCCCGGCCTCACTTGTGTCATTTCCAAAATGAGATAAGCAATTTAGAGATAAAACAAATGCTTTTCCTTATCACTTGTCCGTCACCCATGACAAAGTATGCCCTTCTCATTATTTGTTAGGGAAAAACAAATAAATACTGAAAAGAATGGGTTCATGTCTATTCAATAAGATTACTGCCCTAAATTCCTCCAAAATTACATAACCCTCAGAGCACACGAGCGTAACATGAGCATTTTAGTTATTTAACACGAGAGGTACCCCATGTACCTCCATACGACTGGGCTCTGTGTGGGCCAAGCCTCACAGTTAGGGCCACGGGAAGCCAAGAGGGACTCAGAAAACTCCTCCAAGGGATTCGCATTCTGGCCCTGATTTGTGGAAAATATTTACCTAAGGAAGAAAAGTTCACAACTCTCCTCTATGATTTTACCTTTATTTTGCATCTTTTCTCTCAGTACGCTAGAAAAACGGATCACTAGGCCTCGGTAGTTATGGAGTACGGCTGCGCCCCTCCATCCCTCCCTCCCTCCCAGCCGCCCGCCTAGTCCGTGGCAGCTGTAAAGCCCCAGCCCTGTGCTCAGCACCCAGCCAGGTCTGAGCACCTTGCTGTTTAAAGTGGGGCTCAGCAGCACCAGCCCCCCGAGCCACTGAGTCGGAACCTGCATTTTAACAAGATCCCCAGGTGATTCGCATCTGAATCTGAATTGGGGAGCTGTGTGAAGGCATAATCCGCACCCTAAGATGCACAAAGCCGTCCGAGGGGACAGCGAGGACTGCAGCCAGCCCAAACAGAGCAGCTGGGCCCATTTTTAAAAGGAGCTGATCCCCAGATGGGTGAGGCCCTGTGGGCACACGGCTTGGCAAGTGGGGAAATGGTTGTGCAAATTAGAAAAAGGAGTCTCTTCTTCCAGGCAGACTCATCTGCACGCTTGGACTCGGGGCTGCAGGAAGCAACGTGCGGAGCAGATTCAAGCAATTGGTGGGCTTGCACGCCGGGCAGCCCCGTGCAGCGTGTCCCTGAGACAGTGCTATTCTTTTGTCTTCCTCCCTCTCCCTCTCTTTCTCTCTCTCAAGTATTATTCTGGGAAGACAATGTTATCTACAGACCGCAGGGCACACCACAGGACTAGTCTAAGCTGTGCCGTGATCACGTTCGTTTTCCAGGAGCAGACCTTGGTAGCAATGAAAGAAAAATCATGGCAGAGTTATTTGAGGGAAGTCCCTAAAATTATCTAGGCAAGAGGAGGAGGTGAAGGATGCCCAGGACCAAGAACGGAAGACTGTCCATATAAATGAGGGGATGGGAGTGGCCAGGGGCAGAGAGGAGCTTTCTCCCCAAGGAAACAAAGTGGGGGATGAGTTAAGACTACACACAGCAAACCTTTCCCAGGGGAAGGTAATCCGTTCAGTCCGAGTAACAGAACGAACACTCCGGTAGAAGCCTGGAATAAAGGCGGAAACTTGGGAGTCGGGCCGCTCCGGGCAGAAAGGGCACATGAGTGGCCATGAGGGGGCTCCCTGCTGAGGTCTGAGGCCCTTCAAGGCATTTCACACACTGTACACCCACATAATGAATCAACCACACCAAGAGATAGCTGGGGTACTTAGCACATTTCCATGTTCCCCAAGCATTCCGCCCTCACTGCCGCAATCACGGCCACAAAATGGCATGTTTGTGTAAACACTCTGGGAACTGCTGACCTGGACAGAAAGAAAGTGTAGAGGAGAGAGTATGAGTTCTGGAGTCAACCAGGCCAGAGTTGAAATCCTGTGGGTTCCACTTTCTAAACGTGGCCGTGGGCGAGTTACTTATCCTGGCTACAGCTCAGTTTTCCCATACGTACAATAGGAGGACCTGATGCTCCCGGCTGGGGCCAAAGATGGGACGACTGCATTTCCCCGTGTTCACACGGGGAAAAACACGGGGATGTCTGTGTTTACACCTGTTGTCTGAGTAATTACTAGCAGTGTTGCCGTTTATTCTAAGATGTGTCCCGTTTGAAAGCAAACTGTATGCTCCCGCCTTGCCAGGGGGACATTAAGCGGCATGACGTGTGCAAAGCCAACCCTGGTCTCCCAGTTATCTCTCCCCACCCTCCTCTCTGTATGTGAAAGAAGAATGGGAATTTGGCAGGCTCCTCGTTACCGCAGCCTCGTCTAATGACACCCTGGAACACGAAGCGTCAGAGCGTTCCTGTTTCATGGACCCTTGGCTGAGGAATCACTTCAGCAAAGTGATTACCCAGGGTAATTTAGGGAAGAAAATTTCACTTCCATGAAAAGGCACAATTCTTCATTTTAAGGTTACATGTGCAGAAAGGAAATTGATGGTAATTTGAAAAAATACTGCTGAAAAGTATCATACTCTGCAGCTCACACTCATGTGTTCCAATTCTCCTCTCCAAATGCAAAGAGATAGCCTAAAGTTAACGCAGATTATTAATAAGTGTACCAACCTCCTCCTTAGGATAACATGGTCTAGTGATAAAACAGCTTGACAAATTCTGACAGCTTTGGTAAGTCCATCTACACTGAAAATGTTATGAATGCCCTGATTTGGAAACACAGGGTGAGACAAAAGGTTTATAGTTGTTTTGTATGGAAAATAATATAATAATTAATAAATAATATAAGAATAAACTGCGTTTCACATACTCACAACTGCAAAGCTACTCTCGTCCCACCCCGTATGTGAGAAACAACGCTAAAATGTTAGTTATGAATGCTAAGGATTTTGTGGAAATGCGGCAATATTGCCCTGAGCACCAAGAAAAGTGCCCTGGAAACACCTGCATTCCATAGATATGTGGTTGTTTGATACCAGGTGGGTTACTAATTCCTAGCTGTCAGTGTTGAGCCATGAGATGTCGAGGGGACTTCTTTGGGCTTCGATTTCATTGGCTGTAAGCTAAATGGTTTGGAAGCCTTTATTCCCAAGGTTCCGTCACCAAAATTCCATGAGTGCATGGTTCCCTAGTGCAGAAATTACTACCATATGACGAGTCTTCCGGGCTCCGCAGACCCCGGAGGCACAATGGCCCCATCACTCCTTCGCCACAGTCATGTCCTTGTACTCCACCAGGAGGACTCCTGATGCCCAGAGAGACCTCCTATTGGTTTCTCATCACACCTTGTGACAGGTTTCTGCGTTCTCCCTGACGTCCTCCCATCCAGTTCCACTTGAGTGACAAGAGGTTGCTAGGCAGGAAGGGACACATTGACACTGTAAGAAATAAGGATGCTTGCCGTTCCCATCGCAACCCTTTAATCCAGCCTCCAAAACGTAGCCTGTCTCCCCCTGAAACGACGCCAAATTGTCCGTATACGCTGCAAAATATAACAATTCTCTTTTTATTGCAATCACTTCATTAAAAGTTAAGTGACCTAAGGTTAAGGCTGCAAGGTGATTTCCGCTGAGGGCGAGTTAGCCGAGTCTCTGTGCCGCTTGGCTTGGAGAGCTGCAGTGGACCATCTGACCTTCGCTGGCATTGCTGCGGGCTGGCATTCCTGCCAGCGGTACACAGATGGGCTCTGCGTGGTCTCGGGCAATCCATACGGGCAGCGGATGCTCGGTTTCAGGAGGTGCGATGAGCTACTGACATCAGGAAGAATCACTCTGCTTGGAACTGCCCACGGAGGCGGAGTGATTCATCACAGCCAACTACGACGACCATAACGTCGGGAGGAAAGCAAAGCGTGTGCCAATTAAGCTTCTCGCCCAGACTGTGAAAGTTACAAACTAACGCTGCCCGTGAATCTTCCTGCTCTTTGACTCATAGAAATTCTTGTTCAGTCCATAGGAATAGACATGCCAGAAGAATTACATATTGGATATGAAAAGTGACAAACTTATTTCCAGAATATAGTTTAAAGCATGGTGCTGATTTGGATCTAGAAGACAGTATTTATAGCCTGATTGTATCAAGAGAGTGAGCGTTACAGCTGGCGTTCTATCCTTGTCACTTTTTTGTGAACTCTTGTAAGATAATTAGTATGATTGCTTAAGGCGGTAGGAGTATAACCCTCCTCTTTCTACTGCTGGAAATGTTATTGTTGCTATTTGGGTCGACTATCTTAAAACTTTCCAGAAAGGATTTTCAGAAATAATTCTGGGAGGCACATGAGGGGATCGCCAGGAAGCTTCTGGAGAAGAAATGGGTTCTGACGCACTTAAGTTGTGTCACTTTGGGATAGATGATGACCTGAGCACAAAAAGCCTCCCCTCGACAAAAAGTGAGAACCTCTCATGTGATCAGCCAGGGTAGACAACTTGGGAAGAAGAGGAGAAGGAATCTTTGAACCATTATAAGAGGAGTTTGACCTGAGGCTTGGAAGACCCATCCGGGCTTCCTTAGGCTGCTAGTCTAGAAGACGAACCAAGGATGACTTCATTCCAAAGAGCAGCTCTGCCTTGGGTATCATCGGGCAACCCGACTGTGCTCAGATCAAGGGTCATTTAACACTAATGATGACATGCACTTCGTTCCTACTTGTTCAAAATTTGTGAATACAGCTGGGCACAAACAGAAGTCAGCAGAGACAATGCTCCAATATCCCGGGTGAGAAGAGGATGGTAGCTGGGCTCTCAGTTAACAACGTGTCACAGGTTGGGACAGAAGACTTTGTGGAAGTAAAGGACACCATAAGAGCAAAGAGAAAGGCTGAATCATTGGTTTAAGATTTTAGGAAAAAGGACAGTAAAGGATCAGATCCTGGCCCGGGGTGGCGTGGTCAGAGCCACCGTGTTCAAGAGGCATCACAAGCAGTAGGGAATTCGGTGTTCTAAGCGCGGTAAACTGGAGACGCACGGCATCATGTGAGAAAATGTGAACATGGGGAAAAACTTTCCGGGAATGGGAAAATGTGAAATTCATGCATTTCTTTGAAGTGACTTTTCAGATCTAATTTTGCTATTTAGGAATATAAACATAGTACCATCAAAACTTTAAACTAGATTATTTGCTCACAAAATAATTCTGTTTTCTGTGTTTACGAAGTAAAAATATATAAAAAAAGAAAAGTCTAAAACTCTTCTGTTTGTAGCAGGGAGAGGGGATGAGATATGGAAAAAAAAAGAAGTCTCCTCTGTGATCATTCACATTATAATTTCAATCTCCTTGTGAAAAATTTGTAAAAAGTCAAGAAAATAGGATTACCTAAATCCAATAAACCCTCAGATAATATTTGCTTAATCTTTTCCCTGCACACACATTTTACATAGTTGTGATCATGCTCTTCACACAAAATGTTGTCATTTTTCCGGTTCTAACCCGTGTCAACTGCACGTCGTAAAGAGACAGCTACAGACCCCGCTGACGGCTGGTGGTCCCAGGGCTAATTCAGGGAGAGCGGCTCCGCACCACAGCGGTCACTTCCAGAGTCAGCCAAGAACAGGTGTCCCCGCAGGAGACAGGCAGGGAGCGGAACAGGTACGAGGACTGGGAGGACAGCTAGAAAGGGCGCAGTCTGAACGGCACATGTAGCTCTTCTGAAAATGGCGAGGACCATCTAAAGGAGGGAGCTTTTTGCTTTAGGAATATCACCGGAGAAATCTTCCAATGCGTCTATTTCTGGTGAATTCATTATTGTGTTGATCGCACACGTCCATTGCACTGCATGTCCACGGCTCCCCTAGGAGGCGGGAGCTCTTATCGTCCTCCGAGTGCAGAGATTAAAAAAGTGTCACAGGCTTTCACACATCTAATCTCACTTAGGAGCTTCGGGATCTTACGAAGCCAGAAGAACAGCAACGTCCAACAGGCCCTCGCTCTGTCGTTGGTTATTCTGCGTACTTCCCCTGACTTCTCCTCCACATCAGCCATGGTCACGATAAGCCACCTCACTCCTAATTCTCTACTCGGAATACTCCACAGGCTTCGAGCTGCCTGCTGTTCTCATAAGCTAATATCCAGAACAATGAAAATAACAAAAGTGAGGTCAATGATAATTACGTTTGGGGTAAACTATTATCTGAGGTTTCTAAATCTACAGTGATGCCTTCTTGGTCTGTTTCAGACAAATCACTTATGGCACAATGAAGAAAAAGAATTGGGAACACAAACTGAGTCTCAAAATGATTTACATGATATAAAACCGTAAAAGTGGCGTCATCTCCCCGCATTCTAAAACAACACAGTTCCCATGGTGGTGCTGATAAAAGGAATTTCAGGAATTCTGTGTCTAATTCTTATTGGCTCCACTAGGAGAGAGGAGTTTTAGCACTTCCCTGCTTTATAACAGTATTTTTGAATGCAGCATGTTTTTATAGAAAATAATTGATTTTTATGCCTGTTACAGAAAAAAAGCACTGCAAAACGGATTCCATTTGCTGACAGACATGGTTGGTAAGACAGCTCAGGATGGTGTAGTCTTTCCTGTAAGTCTGTCTCCCCTGCCACTCCTGGGGAAGCACCCAACTGAAGGTTGCAGAGGGAGAGACGGCCATGTTCCAGGCAGAGGAATCATGCAACAGCGCATCCGACAACAGATGCCCACTCGGTGCCCAGTCACAGAATAAAAATGTATCCACATTTCCTAACTGCTGGTCTCTTAAAAAAAAAAATCTGGATTACTAGTTATAACAGAAAACATGATTTTGTAGAGGAACTTAACGTTCTTGTAATAGTTCCATTTTGCTTCTGAGTTTAAATATACATTGTGACATTTATCGACTGCAAGATAACGAAATACACAGAATTGTACTGAAAATACATTCCTACAGAGATGGAAATTCACACTCACATTTGACAAGGGTGCATGAGAGGTCTAAGCTCTGACAAAATATATTGGGATACTACATGTGATTTACACAAACGCTAATGTTTTGGAGCTGAAATATTACCAGAAAGATAATCTATGAACTCATCATTTATTTTCCTCCTACGAATGTTAGTTGGTATTCTGTCTTACTTTCCTAACAGAAATTCTCTCTCATATATATGATATGATATATATATGATATATATCATATCATATATATAAATCATCTCTACAGTATGACTTGTGGTTATAGAATTCCAAATATAATACATCTCTCATCCCAACGCAGCTACACAAGACACAAGATTAATACTACTAGCTTAATATGTGACTTTTAATTTCCTCTAAATATCATCTACAAGTAAAGCTGTAAGAGTAGTTTTCTGCATTACATTGCTAACCACTGAATTTTTTAGCCTAAGGGAAATGGGGTAAGAATGACATGGGAAAAAGCACCAAAAAGGGAGAAGGAGCTGGACTGTGGTCAAAGGAACAGCAAAATGAGGACACTCGGTGTCCACAAAGTCACTTCTCTCTCATTGCCTTTTTGCTGAGTCTCACTTTCCCAAGCCCTCATCCAGAGCTCCGAGACGGCCTGTGCAATTTACACAGATCGATCAACTCGAAGCACGCCCGCTCACGCCTCTCTAAATCACAAAGGGGTAACACCATATTTGATGTTTCCTGAGACCCGAAGTTTTACACCTGCATCGTTCTTATCCCTAGAGAGGCCAGGCTGCCGTGGGGCTGCTGTGACCATTCAGAGGCTCCGTGTGCGCTGCAGCAGTTTTCCGGGTGTGAACCCCAGAGCAGCGGCAGCGCCTTGGAAGTTGGGAAGGTCAGGTCACAGGCCCCACTCCAGGTTTACTGAATAACAAACTCTGGGGACGAGGCCCGAGAATTTGCATTTCTAACAAGTTTCCAGCTGCGACTGATGCAGCCGATCCAGGGACCCCACCTTGAGGACCTATGGATTGGAACTTGGCTTTGGAAGCCCGCTCAGCCCCTTACCAGCTGAGTGAGCTTGAGGGAGACAAGTCAGTCTCTCACCTGGACACGGGGATAGTTCGTGCTTACCTCGCAGGGGTAAGTCAGTGTGTACCTCATCGCATTGCCGGGAGGGTGACGTGAGCCCACCATTTAAGGTTCTGCCTGACATCTAGTAAGTCCTGGATAGGTGCTTTTAAGCATAAATTTGTGTGAAAGCAGTTGCATTTGTTATATATCTTATTCAGAAAGCCAGCTCGTTTTACCTGCTAGTGCTCCTCCAGCATTCTATTCCTGGATGACTAGAATAAATCAGTTTAACCCAATGGTTCCCAATCCCTGCTACCGTAGAATCACCAAGGAAGCTTTTAAAAAATTATTGATTTCATGATTTTGAGTTATTTGATCTAGGCTGAAGCCCAGGTGTTAGAATACTTTAAATTCTCCCCAGGAAACTCTAACACTCAGTCGGGATTGGAAACTATTGCCTTATCTTATAAATACACGGTGTGTTTCTAGAATACAAAGGTCACATTTGGGATCCTTCGTTAACCAACGTAAAGGACTTTACACAAATAGAGCCAAACTCTCCTGCCACAGACAGAGCCGCTTAAAGACCTGGGCTGCCGGCATAATCTACTCACAAACTCAATATCTGGGTCGCGACGTATCTGAGGCCTGGATAAAATCAGCCATCCATATTCAGGGTTATAAAATGTATACTTTCAGGCAATCTATTACAAACACCTGGCTGACTGAAGAGGCATTCCTTCAATCCTGGCAATACTAGTGAAAACACAACATAGCAGATTCTTGGCATTTGAGCATTTAACATGATTAGTTTTCCTCCTGAGGGTCCGTAGCTATGGGGATTTGTACTTTACTGAAACATAGGTTTGAGGGACTCAAGCCATGGGCCTGGTGAATCGGATTCGAGCTGCTGAGCTAGTCAGTGAGCCTAGCCCGTCGGGCAGCCTTCTTTCCCCACATCCATCACATTTTCAAAGATAAAAGCAGGGGGGTCTGCAGATGGCTAACGGGCAACATGTCAGAAGTAAAATGTTGGTGAAGGTTGAAAAACTAGCTATAGAAAGCCACTCACAGAAAAATTTCAATACTTAGCAAAAGCAGGGGATGGGACAAACATTTTTTAGTTCCCAAGCCTGGAGATTTCTGAAGATCTTATAAATATTCCTCTTTGGAAGATATCAGGAATACACTGTACACAGAGTTTAAAGATCTCTAATGCTACATGTTTTATTTAGATGTAATGAATCCCCAAGTTAATAAAATACACAGAAGCAACGCTTCTTACAGGAAATAGAAAATAAGTGGGAATCATCTTTTTTTTTATCCAAAAATACTGCAAGTAAGTGTCCACCCACTTTGAAGATTATCTCCCTGAGCCTCGAGACAGACCGCATGAGGTCCACGCTTTGCAGACAGTCAGCACAAAACCCCCTGGGCAGAAGGCAAGCCACAGATTAGATTGTGGTTTATTTGGGTTCTCCTTTGAGAAAGGCTAGAACATTTTCTTATGAATTACAGAGACGAAAGAAGCAACCACTCTGAATAGCTGCTCCTCTTTCTCTACAGGCATGGCAGCAAGATGGAGAACACCAGCTGGAGATATATTTTTTCCATAATCCCACATTTAGGTGTCCATTGCCTTTAAAACACAACTCTTTATGCTGTCAGTTTTGACTAAAGGCCAAAGTTCAGTCAAATTCTTATCAGGAAATTAAATGAGAAACAACGGTGACTATAGCAAACTGACGTTCACTAGAAGCCAAGGCTAATTTTCCAAGTCGCGATGAAAGGTCTGGGGAAAGGAAGTCAGAAGCAGCAGCTTTGCTATGGACGCCCGTGAATCCTCAATGTCTCTCCATATCAGGGAGGTCACAGGTGGTTTGATACCTCCACCTGCAGCACTTAAAGGCCTCTTACTTCAGTAAATTATAAGCGATGGTTTTCAAAGCTGTTTTGAGCCTCTCATCCTCTATTCCATCTCACAACTGCCTAACAGGCCATCTCTAGCCCACCTGCCCCGCTTTGGAGTACTACAGAGTTTTCGAGTTACTTACGGGCTAAGCAAGAAAACCCTGAAGACTAAACGAGACGATGGAGGGAGCCTGCCTCCCGCAGCACCCAGTTCCAGTAGGCCCTGGATTATTTTCAGATTCCAGCCTCTTCTCGAGTCTCCACCAAGTATTTTCCAATATTCATCTGAACACTGTTTACACAGCATTACATATGCAAAATTTTGTTTGGGAAAATTATTCTCCCCAGAATAGGAAATTGTGTTATTTAAAGAAGAAGCAAAGTTGAAGTCCTCTTTGATTGCAATGCTCCTTATAGTCTATATTGATGAGGAAAAAACATGAACTCCAGAAATTCGGAAGTTGAAAAAAAAAAGTGTAATAAAGATTTTAAAGTTCTCCTTGTTGGAGAAGCCTCCAAAGGTATTAATTTTATTTTCTCTTACTTTTACTTAAAATAGTGTTCTTTTGAGAGCTTTCCACCAAGAATTTCCATTTTGCATTGGAAGGGCCACAGGGTGCTTTCAAGCCTCTTCTTACTACTTTCAACGGGAGATCACCCCCTAGTGGAAAGGTTGCCGATAATATGACACTTCCGTGCTTCACTGGTGAGAATGGAAGGGAAATCCATGACACTTAAAATGATGTTTATGCTTCTCAGCGGAGACCGAAGAGACTCTCTGGTAAGCAACGTAGGCTTCTAAATTGCAGTGAGGCCCCATTTGCATAAGAACAGATTAATGCTGTTAAAGTTTCTTGGACTTGTATCCCAATTCACGGCAAATGCCTATTTCTATGAGGACATTTATTTTCAGAGAACTGTGTGACTCTTAAGGTAAATTAAGGTAGAAGGTAATTGTAGTAGACTGCAATGTTCTCTCTTCCCAAGAGACCTGAGGGACAGGACACACTCAAGTGGGTAATATCCATGCGTTAGATTGTTTGGGCCGATTTGTATAAGAAACTGTCCACAAAATGCAAAATACTGATATTTACCTTATATTAATTAAATGCTCTATACCGGGACCATTCTATGGGTTTCAGAGATGTTATTCCATTAATAAACCTTTAAAAATACTTCTGGATAAAAATCCTTAATTATTGTTTCTGTTTGTGTTTCCACTTCTGAGATGATATAGCATTTGAATAGTCTAATGAAAAGCCTAAGTATCAATGCAGTAATTCTTTTAAATGTTTTAAAAACATTATATTTACACAGCAAGACTAAAAAATTCAATCTCGCTTTTGATCAAATCTCACATTAATGCATAATAATCATATATAGGTATAAAAATATAAGTTTGACAGTGCATTACAACCTAGATTGTTAGTTTTACATGTTTTATCATTATATGGAATATTGATTACAAATATTATCCCTGAAAGACTAAAGCTTTAATCTTAGATAAGTGGGAAATTACCACTTAAAATAAATTAACCAAAGAAAAAGTTATTTATTTGTATTCAGGTACTTTACAGAGACCCTGGGTTGCTCTATAAAATGTATACTATACAAGCTAATATAAAGATATAAAACATTAATGCAAGAGAGTACATAATTTTTAAAAAGAATTCTCTGGAATTGCTCAGAGAAATTCCAACAGGAGAGTAATGTTTACAGATAAGTTCAAATGTCACTAGCAAATTCAAATATATATATACACACATATATATAGCCTTATGCATATTTTTTATGTAAAAAGCTTTGTAAGCACTTTAAAATTAAATGTACGACTAAAAGGCATAAATTATATAATTAGGCAGGAATCTTAATTTTTGCCCCACAAACTTGCAAGGCTGTTGGGATTACCAAAATTTAAAAATAATGTATCTGGAAGTTCTTCATAAATTATAAAGAAATATAACATTGTCGAGTGATGTCACATTTGCAGTCAGGTGAACTGTTTTGATGACAGACTATTTGTCATCGTAAGTACTGACGAATCTATGGACCTTACGGAAGAGTGCGTGAAACGGTGAAGCAAAGGGAACCTGGGGCTCTTCTGGGACGAGACTGAAGAATTAAGCAGTCAGTTAATCTGGGTAATTGCAGGGAGAGGTGAAGAGGCTAGAGGCTGCTTTGCATGCATGAAACCAAGAAGTAGACCTACTTATTCAACTGAACTGACTTGATTGATCAAATATCACCAAGTTTTACATTATGTCTATTCCACGGCTAGCTAGTCTTTGATTTCTGAGTCTTGCCAGGATCTGTTGCATATGCTTGCAAAATGTATTTTGATGATACATTTAATACTCTGTGGGTGAAGAGTATTGGGCTGCCTCAGCTGACAGCACATTTGCAAAAGTGGTATATGTGTGTATAAAGCAGAAGGAAACAACTTATTTCAAATGTATTTGAATATCAGTACCATTTCCTTTATATAGACATGGAATAAAGAAATGCTTAATTATTCAGTAAAAGGGACTTTGAGCAAGTCACCTTCATTTTAAAATACACGCTACTCATTTTGCTGAGCTAGTGGGAACATTACATTACTATATTAACATTGGCTATCGTAACGTTGTGAAGAAGGTCAGGGGATTTATCCTTTATATAATGCTTGGATGGCAAAACTGCAGTTCAGATCAGTTTTATCTCCATTTTTACAAGTGAACAGTAAAGAATTAAGGCTCTGATCCAAATAATAAAAGTCATACAAGTCATTTTGCTTTGAAAAGTACAACATTAACTGAAGCAATCATTATCGACGTTAGGCTATTTTAAGCACATTAATAACCTTAGTTACTCATATTTTAGTAAACAACCTAAAATCCCTCAATGGTAAAGCCGGAAATGGACAC
Organism: Mormoops blainvillei; assembly: GCA_004026545.1. Lineage (NCBI taxonomy): Eukaryota > Metazoa > Chordata > Mammalia > Chiroptera > Mormoopidae > Mormoops > Mormoops blainvillei. Next base: position 23,578 of record PVJD01008376.1, read on the forward strand.
TTATGGGGACAAAATGACAATAATTAATAATGCCACTCAATCTGAACTCTTCAAAGCATAATCAAAAAAGGTCACTAAGATTCTAGAGTCTATGTCACATAAAAACTGCTTAGACTGAAATGACCAACCTTCCTTAACATTCAGGCAGAGCCGAATCTTTCTAACCGGGCTAATCTCCAGGTCTTGTAGCCCTTGCAAGAAAGAAATGTAGTAAATGGTACAGCCAGAGATAGGTACCATCACTCCCAGAACAGGAACAGCTGAGATGATAAGTCTGTCTGCGGACAGACGAACAGGACTGCAATGACGCGTCACACAGCTCCGGATATTTCTAACAGGTGCTAGTGAGTCGCGAAGGGCGGCTGAGCTGTGCTCCCAGCTTTCCTGACAACAGCCCCTTCTCACTCCGGCCCCGCTTTATTTTCCTCCGTAGAACTTCCTCACTGCCTGGGTTTGCTGTCTGTATCCCTGCAGCGGAACCAAAGCTGCTGGAAGGCAGGGTCTTGATTTATTTTACCCACTTTTGTACCCCCCGTGCTTCGAACAGCGCTCGGCGCACACAGTGGGGCTTTTCTCCTGACTGCTGTGCCCACGGGGTGTGGATTCTCCTCTGATACAGCAGGGGGCAACGCACCCTACACACTAAAGAAAGGATTTTGTGATAAGATGGATCGATTACACTATTCAAAAGCACTGAAATTGTGTTAATTAGTGGAAAAGTGTAAGTGCACGGCAATGTAATACACCCACCGAAGCCACTGCAAAGCTAAGCATTGTTTTTTCACATAACTAATAAAATTCTCTTACAATTAATATGGCTAATTAAATGCATCATGTGGGACATTTATAGTATAGTAAAATAATATAATTGGCAACTAGTTTTCTGAAAGGAGCCCGAGACTCTTGTTTTCACATCTAAATCCACTTGGACTTGTTTGCTTTGAGAGGCTACATAAGAGCCTCAATCAGAGTGAAACATTTTCACGTATTCACAATGAAAAATATTTAAAAACAAAAAGAAATTGTTTACTCGAAAGAAAAAACAGCACCCTCGTTCTTTGGGGAATGCTAGGGAAAGGCATTTTGATGCAATTATAACTTGACATAAGTAGACCCATTATTGGGACTTTTTGAGAACAGAATACTCGAGTTGCTACATCCCACCTTTTCAAGAAGAACTCGATCTCCACCTTTGTTTTAATAACCTTGTTTTACATTTGATGTTTTGATAAGATAATCTGGACATGATTCAAAGGCCATAACAATGACATAAAGGCAACTGAGAAGTAAGGATTAAAGAAAGAATAGTGAACAATGCCAGAATTTTAACCAGAGTCAAGAGGCTATAAATATAAATATAAATATAATTTTTAAGTATCCACTTAGTAGCCACTGTAGAGAAATGTGCATAACATGACGGCATAGCCACAGCTGTCTTCAGAATCGAACAGTGCACATGATTAAAGGTTATGCTTAATTCCACACCACCTCATCCCAACAATGTGTTACTTCATGCAGGCCTTTAAAAAATAATTCTCTGCATACATTTACTTTAAACCTTTATATTAATAGTATGTACTTAATATAATAAGTACACACATAATGTAGCTCAATATTTATAAAACTAGTATAGAACAGATAGATCTCTGTTCCACCATGCAGGCCTTTCTTGAGGTTGGTAATAAATCCCTGTTGGTAATCTTGGTACACTTGACCCTTGAACTACGAAGGGGTTAGAGGTCCTATCCCCTTGCACAAATATCCACGTATTACTTTTGACTCCCCCAAAACTTAACTACTAAGAGCCTTCTATTCACCAAATATTTTCTGTTACATGTATTATATACTGTCATCTTACAATAAACTAAGCTAGAGAAAAGCAAATGTTAAAAAAAATTATGAGGCACTTTCTGCCAAGATGAAGGCGTAGGTAGATACACTTTGTCTCCTTGCACAACTAAAAGAAGGACAACAACAAATTTAAAAACAAAAAATAAGCAGAACTGCCAGAAAACTGAACTGTATGGAAGTCCAACAACCAAAGAGTTAAAGAAGAAACATTCACTCAGACTGGCAGGAGGAGCGGAGACGGGCAGCCAGGGTGGAGAGGATGCATGGCAAGGCTGTGGCTGGTGGACCGAAGTGGGCAGGGTGGTGGCTGGTGGACTGGGTGGTCCCACATTTGCGTGTAGATAAACCAGGAGGAACAACTGGGGAGAGAGACTGTCCAACCCAGGGTTCTGGTGCAGAAAAAGAAAGCCTCAAAACCTCTGCCGATGAAAACCTGTGGGGTTGTGGCAGTGGGAGAAACTGCCAGCCTCACAGGAGAGTTCATTGGAGAGACCCACAGGGTCCCAGAATGTACACAAACCCACCCATCTGGGAATCAGCACCAGAAGGGCCCAATTTGCTTGTGGGTAGCAGGGGAAGTGACTGAGAACCGGCCAAGAGCCCAGCAAGTGGAATTGTTCCCTCTTGGACCCCTCCCCCACATATAGCGCCACAAGACAGTGACATGTGTTACCCCACCCTGGTGAATACCTAAGGCTCTGCCCCTCACAACGCTATAGGTGCACCAAGACAAAAAAAAAATATGGCCCAAACAAAAGAACAGATCAAAGCTCCAAAAACAGAACTAAGTGATGAAGAGTTAACCAACCTAACAGATGCAGAGTTCAAAACACTGGTAATCTGGATGCTCACAGATTTGGTGGAGTATGGTCACAAAACGGAGGAAAAAAGGAAGGCTATGCAAAGTGAAATAAAAAAATATACATACAAGAAACCAACAGTGAAGGGAAGAAACCAGGACTCGAATCAACAATTTGGAGCAGAAAGAAGAAATAAACATTCAACCAGAGCAGAATGAAGAAACAAGAATTCAAAAAAATGAGAAGAGGCTGAGGAACCTCTGCGACAACTTTAAACATTCCAACATCTGAATAATAGGGGTGCCAGGAGGAGAAGAGGAAGAGCAAGACATTGAAAACTTAGTTGAAAAAAATAATGAAGGAGAACTTCCCCAATCTGGCAATGGAAATAGACTCCCAGGAAGTCCAGGAAGCTTAGAATGTCCCAAAGAAATGGGACGCAAGGAAGCGCACACCAAGACATCATAATGACATTACCCAAGATTAAAGATATGGAGAGATTCTTAAAAGCAGCAAGAGAAAAGGAGACAGTTACCTACAAAGGAGTTCCCATAAGACTATCAGCTGATTTCTCCAAAGAAACCTTACAGGCAAGAAGGGGTTGGAAAGAAGTATTCAAAGTCACAAAAGGCAAGGACCTACATCCAAGATTACTCTATCCAGCAAAGCTGTCATTTAGAATGGAGGGGCACATAAAGTGCTTCCCAGATAAAGTTAAGGGAGTTCATCATCACCAAGCCCTTACTAAATGAAATATTAAAGGGACTAATCTACTCCTATTTGTAATATAATATTGGAAACAGTGTTACATTAAAAAAAAAAACAACCCACTCACCTGTGATGATAGGCTAATAGGCAGTTTCTCCCATTACAAGTGAGTCACATATACTATACAGTAATGTAATCTTCAAAAGCAGTTAGAAAACAGTCAGAAAACAAACAGGTTTTAAATTTTATACTAAATATCATTCACATTATGCACATGTCACCATGGGCTATCTACTGCCAGACCAGCCTTGCACAGTGTTCTACACATGAGAAGTCAGGTGATACTGGTGGCCCTGAAGGTGAGACAGAAGCATCTCAGACAGCTCTTGCTGAAGGGCCACCAGGCTTTAACATAATGACACTCACACATATACCAGCAAGTTTATCACCTGTATGGCATGATGATTATTCACTGTTCATCCAGTGGAGGCGGATGGTCACGAAGGTCTTCATCCTCGTCCCCTTCACATTGAGTAGACGGAGGGGGAGGAGGGGTGGCAGAGGAACAGGTGCAGGGTGGAAGGACAGGTAGCAGAAGCAGGAACACAGGGTAACTTTATAGAAACTTACATGGCAATCTCTGTCTGACATTTTTGCCTTTTTGTTTCTTTAACAATGTTTCTCTCTGATACCAATTCTCCTTCCACCATTTGCTTTAGTTTCAGGCCCTCCTCAGAAAATGGTCTCTGTCATCAAAGAAGTCCAAAGCAGTCTCGAATCATCAGAAGCCTACCTCCAGGTTGTCTAATGCTGGTTTGTTTTCTGGCTCTGCCTCTTCTACGTCTTCTTCCTCCTTGTCTGGCAAGGCCTCCTCTCTGCCAAGTCACCTTCTATTAACTCTTCTGGGGTGGTTTCTATTAGCTCTGAAATTTCTCCAAGATCCATGTATTAGATCCCTTCACACACACACTCTCACACACACATATGCATGCATGCGTGCCCCTTATTGCCATATCCAGTATCTCATAATTTTCTTGATTGGCTCTGTCTTAAGCCCTATGAGATCATACGCACCATCTGGACACAGTTTCCCTGGCAGGCATTTATTATTTTAGGTTCGATGGCTTTCGCAGCCTTTTCTGTAGCAACAATGGCATTTTCAATGGTGTGATTGTTCCAGACTTTCCTGATGTTTTCTCAGTCGAGGTTTCATGGTGCTGACAATCCGTTCCATAGAGTACCACATGTATTGAGCTTTAAAGGTCCTTATGATCCCTTGATCTATGCAGTGGTGTCAAACTTGCAGCCCCTGGGCCACATGCAGCCCAGAAAGGCTGTGCCTGCGGCCAACACAAACTCATAACTTTACTTAAAACATCAAGAGACTTGGTTTTTTGTGATTACATGTCACAATGTATTTAACGTGTGGTCCAAGACAACTCTTCTTCTTCCAGTGCTGTGCAGAGATGACAAAAGGTTGGACACCCTTGGTATTAGAGTCTGAATTAGAGATGTTGTATTTGGGAGCAAGTAGACCTCTTTCCGGATCTTCCATGTTGAACTTGTGTGGGGTTTGGGGCAGCCAGGGTCACCGTTCAATGTCAAAAGAATTTTAAAGGCAGTGCCTTACTGGCAAGGTACTTCCTGACCTCAGGGCAAAAGCATCAATGGGATCAGTCCAGAGGGAGGATTCTCATCTGGGCCTTCTGGTAAAGACCGGCAGCTGGCGTGTGTCCTGCCCTTCGAAGCTCAGGGGTGCACTTTTTCATAGAGAAGAGTGGTCCTGACCATAAACCCAGTGGCATCTGCACAAAACGCCGAGTTAGCCTGTCTCTTCCTGCCTTCAGCCTTGGTGCCTGCCTCTCTTCCTTACTAATAAATGTGGCACTGTTTTGTCCAGAATAGGGCACTTTGTCTGCATTCCAAACCTGTTCCGGAAGAGACCCTTTCTCCTCAACAATTTTCTAAATGGTGCCTGGGAACTCGACGGCCGCTCCTCGGTTGGCAGAAGCTGCTTCTCCTGTTACCCCAACAGCTTTTAAGCCACCTCTTTCTAAAATTATTAAACCATCTTTGGCTGGCATTAAATCCTCCAGTTTTAGATCCTTCACCTTCCTTTCGCTTTAAGTTGTCATATAATGATTTTACTTTTTCTCAAATCATAACAGAGTCTTCCGGTATGCCTTTCTTACAGCAATCCTTAAAAGCCACATTTGCGGTACAAGACAAAAAAGAATTTTGCAAAAAGTCCAATGTTTTCAACCTGCTGGTGGAGTTGTAGTGACAGCTTTACGAATTCCCTTTCTTTTTTTCACAACAATCCTCATGCCGTGCTCATTTATCTTGACTGTTGGGTGACCACGGTTGTCTATGGCACGTAGCGAACAATTCAACCTTTTCTTATAATGTCATGACTTTCCTTTGCTTCTTGGGAGCACTCCCGGCATCACTGCTGGCACTTCGTAGGGGTCCCGTGGTGTTATTCAAGGTTTATGGTCTTGCACTAAACACGATGAAAAATACACAAGAACCGCGAGATCACTTTTGACTGCGATACACGATTTACTGGAGAGACGAACTGCTTGCGTGGAGATGACCAGTGTCACACAGCATTTTTAAGTGGATACTCATGACACTTGAGCTCACTGCAACAGCCACAGGAGGTGGGCGCTAAATTATTACAGTAGCACAGTATGTATTACAGTTAGTTTTACGCAGTTATCGTTTAAAACTGCATCTTTACATTTGGTTACATTTCTGTTGACAGCGAAGGGCATCAAGTACATAAGTTTTGACAAATTTTAACTTTTTATAATTGATTTGTATGGTAGAAAATGATAAAAAATGCATATCTACATATATTTTATGCATTCATGACATAACTTTTCCTTTTTTTTTTTATATTTCTAGGGTATGCGAATTGTCTGTGGGTTTTTCTCCAATTGTCACAAATTTCCAAAAATTTCTTCAACCTAGTTACTGAAAAAAAAATCCATGTATAGGTGGACCCAGGCAGTTCAAACCTGTGTTGTTCAAAGGTCAGCTGGGTTGACCCAGAGAATTATAAACTGTGCCACAGTGCAAATGTCGACATGGGCATGAAATGAAGGGCAAACCCTACTCACCAGGAGACCATTTCTCTCAGTGAATGCCTCTGGTAGTGAAACATCATTTTGTCTAAGCATTAGATATTTGAAATAAAACAGTACCTTGCGGTTCTGAAATTCCTGTGCTCAAATTATTTTTGAGAGAAGAAAGAAAGGGGAGCAGAAAGAGAGAGAGAGAGAGAGAGAGAGAGAGAGAGAGAGAGAGAGCCTAGGGTTGTACTGCTGAGAGAGCTCCCACTTAATCCTCAATCTCATATTCACACTTTCCACTTCCAGGCGATCACCATGTTACTGTCACATTAATCATCCCTAAGAACTACTTCAGCCACTCTGTCCAAACAGCAAGAATGGTTTCTTTGACCTGATGAATCTAACCCATGCTCTCCTATCTACTGATGCCTTTGGTAGCTTGAACTTACCCATTTGTCTCCCAAGACCACCCAGGAGAGCCCCTTTAAAAACAATGTCCTGGAAAATCCAACCCCCTCATTGCCCCCCAGCCCCCTACACACTCCCACCCACCTGCCCCCGCCCCCCCTCAGCAACGCCTCTCTCACGGCGGTGTTCTTCCTTCTCTGATTACCTGACATCTTGGGCTATGGCTGTTGGTGTGAAGTCTCTCCTCAAATGAAGTAATTTCTTCCTCAGACCCCAAGCCCCCAATTTTTCTTTTTTGAGTCTCATTACATTTCATCAACAAAACACATTACCGTGATGGAAGGTGGTATTTGAAAACACATTTAGTTAATTTGATTAAGAGTGTTAATTCACTCCTGAAGCCACATATGGATGTGTGAGAGCTCTTTGGTGAGAGAAGTTTCCCATAAGAAAACCTCACAGTGGAGATGTGCTGAAATATGTGTTTAATCAACAGCTTCAATTTTAATCTGCTGGCAAAAATTGTGGAAGCATTTTTTTTTTATTAATGTGAATAATCAAGTTAACAATGCCTTTGCTGAGTTTTATGGGTTGGTGCTCTAAGCAGTAAAAGGTAAGCCTCCCAGAGCAGAAATCAACTTAAAAAAACAACAACAATGAGCTAAACTAAAGTTAACATAAAATGTGCTTGCAAATTTAACTACCAAAACAGCAGATGCATTTGGCCACTTATGAGAATGGAGAGCTTCAAGTCCGTCCGCACACATTTCCTCTCTGCCTAGGATAAGCTGTCTCTTTTAGGATATGACATGTTTAGGACAGGAGACTCCTGGCCACCCCATTATTAATGAATTACCACGGAGCAAACAATGGGTCTTCACAAGCTCAAGAAATGTACAAAGCAAGGAAAAGCCAGAATTAGTGTGATATTTTACAAACAGTGAAATGCTAATACAAAAACCAACGCTTGCCCCTGGGTAAGACGCCAATGACCTCATGTGAACTTACGCTTAACATTAAGAATCACATACTTGCACTAGTACTTTAATACTGTCCACACAAAAAGATTTCATTCTCAGTAAAAACAAACAAACAAACAAGCAAACAAAACAGAAAACACTTACACGCACATAAACATATATGCCTCTCTCTATTTTTTTCCTCCAACTGTGCGATTTTTCCATTTTAATGTATCTGATAACACAATACTACCCTAATTTCCTGGGTCTAGAATATACCCAGCAAAAAGGTACAACTCTAATGGACCAACATATAAAGAGAAGATAATTATAATAACAATGAAACTGCAGCTAAGGAAGGGAACATTTATGCAAGCCTTATAAAGCATATTTTGCCTTCATACGTTTGCCTTTACTTTCTGCTCTCAGTGCTGTACAATAGCATAGAAGTGAAACACTCATTGAAGTATATAATTAGAATATAATCTTCACAATATGTTAATTTCAGAATTTCACTGATCCCTTCACTTCTGGGTCGCCTACAACCCATCTCCTGCATAAGTAGGCTTGTCACACAACTTGCAAATGTGGCCAGAAGGCTACACAAGACCAGGACGTGCTGTTGCTAGAAAATGTCAGCGTTGTAGTGACGGCTCTGGAAGTGGCTGGGTCCCAGTAGGAGTCTCTCAATTAGTCTCCGCCATATGTTCATCTGGCGGAACCCGTGGCTGCATACAGGCCTATGGAAGTGGGCAGCCCTATTTTTCCAGGAGGGCATGGGATTTAGGTCTTCGTTACGCAAATAAATAGCCCTTCGTTTGCCCTTTGAGCCCTTCAGCAAACACTTTCATCCTCAAGTGGAACACTTTGCTAGTGTCATTATACAGTCTTCTCAGGGCACAAACTGCAAGGAAACCACAGAGGTAAGAAGGCCCGTAAGAAAGGGGGTGGGATGAAGTTCTGAAATAACACGGACCAGAAGGCACCTGGCACCCCAACCCTGGGATCCTTCTCCACGACCAGGCCGGTATGTAGAAGCTTAACCTCCAGTTAAACCGTATTCTGAACTTAGGCTTCAGGTTTCGAGTTAAGGATTTTATTTGTGGTCACAACTCGATCTCATCCTATTAATTGTGCCCGTATATGTCGCAGATGAAATGCCACGTGCGTGCCTAAGTGCCAGCAAGGTAACCAACCCCTGCTGATCTAGAGTAGCTCCTGCTCTAGATCATAAAGCAAATGTGGCTGCTGCTAAAACAATGGAAAATATTACTGCTCACTAGGTTAAATGGTATTTTTTGTAGGAGGAGAGTGGTTAAAAAACAAAAAGAGATCTTTCTCAGGAGTTAACTCTCTGTAAGCTTTTTTAACTATATTAATTTATTAAAGGATTTCAAATTACATTGATTTATTAAATAGTAAATATTTTACTATCGTTTAATTACAACAGTATTCACAGCTGATGATAACAAAGGCCATCTTTGAAAGATTTTGAAGTCCAATGTATTAATAAGATACAAGGAAAATATATTAGAATTCAGCCTCGTGATAGATACTGAACTCAATTCTGTATGTGTGACCACTTTTTTTCTTTCCAGTTTTGCTGAGATATAACGGACATAACATTGTCTAAGTTTAACGTATACAGTGTGATGATTTCACACACATATATGCTGGGAAATGATTACTACAACAGAGCTAGTTAACACCTCATCACCCACATAATTGCCTGTGTGTGCGTGTGTGTGTGTGCGTGTGTGTGTGGTGAGAATATTTGAGATCTACTCTCCTGGCAAACTTCAAGCACATAATAATGTTGTTAACCGTATTATAATGTTGTGCATTAGATCCTTAGAACTTATTCACAGTGTAACTGCAAGTTGAACCCTTTGACCATGTCGTGGTGAAAAAATTACAACTGACATCTTCAACGTAATAACGAAGCTCTTCGGTGTAATAATGCTACAAACAATGCTGTTTTTCTTAGTACAGCCTCACTTTCAACATCTCTTACAAGCTACAAAATGCAAAAATGAAAGATTCCGATCCTTTCAAACTAATGCAGGGGGAGCAACTGAATGGTGACAAGGCTTGTAAAAATTGAAGAAAGATAGAAAGTTAATATGGCATAATTTTCAATCATTGGCAGAGTTCAAATACTTCCTAAGTCAAAATAGTAAAAGTAATTGCAATTAAGTGACTTCCCAACATCCTGATTATATAATGACAGAATTATATACGTATATGTGAATGTCTAAGTATAAGGACTCATTTGAGCTATCTCACTTGGGATGTATAACCAATCTCCTTTAAGACTGATATAATTTGAAAAATATCTTACAGATTCGATTGGTACGGTCATGTCATTTCGGCGATATTTTTTTCCAGGGAGAAACTTCCGGGCCGTGCAGCGTTTCTGAGAAGCTTGTGATAGCTGCTTGGTCGGCGGTAAGGGCGAGTTCCTACGTGCTACGTTATTCCAGGGGGGGAAGCGGGGAGGTAAAGGTGGCATTTATGTGGTCATTAATCTGGTTGGAATTACTATTTGACAATGTTAAATAAAGCAATATTTTTGTTTCTTAAACAAAGAAACAAAACCATAGACAAGTTTTCGAAGATTTTGCAGCACGGTGATCCCTCATGAGGAAATGGGAGTATGAGGAAATACGCTGCCTGCAACGCCAGCTCCTCAGGGACCACCCAGCCGTCAGGCAATCGCTGGCGGTCTTGGTTTTCAATTAAAGAGCACTTTAGGGACTGTTGAATATATTTAGACTCAAAGAGATAGTTTATACCTTTGGGGCAACTCAACTGGAGAAACTTAGACCAGATAAGATAGGCAAAACATTTATATTTCAAGGCAAAGTTGAAGTGAACTTTTCCATTACTGGTATAGTTGATGTTTGATGAAATCAGTAAGTCAACCAATTATGCCTTTTTCAGACTTTTTTAAGTGTTGAGGTAGTAATTACTCATTTACAAACTATACATTTCCCAGATATTTACAACCTGGGTTAAGTTACTTATCTTCTTTAAGCCTCAGTCTACTGTAATATTTGTAATGAAATATCAACGTCACAAGGTTTGAGGATTAGATAATACAGTTCATACAAACCACTTAACCCAGTGCATGGAGCATAATAAGCACTCAATTGATAGCAGCTCCTTTATTTAAATATTCTCGCTAACGGACCTACCGGTAAATTGGGCTCTTCTATTCAAGCTTCAGGTGAAATCTAGAGAAAAATCAACAACGAACTGACAGATGCTTTGATAGTAAGCATAAAACATAAAAATTAATTAGGGTCTAAATCTAAAAAGAAGATATCGAAAGTCCCGTTTTTGTCCGTCCTGATGTAAGTGCCCTAGGCTCTGTGCTCATAATAACACTCTCCCATGAATCGTTGATATTTTCCCAAATACAGTATGTATTCTCTAAGTTTCTCCCTGCAACATTTTCTCTACACCTCGCGATTATTGCAGGTAAAGTGAAGAATAAATGGCAGATGCCCAGGGACTCACTGACGACAGGCCATGCCCACCCCACGGGGCCGTCTCAGCCTGTGGAGCCTGGCTCAGCGGCGCTACGCTCCCCCGCCCTCCGACAGCCGGGCAGACCCTGGCGGCACGAGGCCGCCATGGCTCTCAGGGGCTGCAGCTGACCTCGTGGTTTCTGCCTGAGAGTCTCTGCAAGGAAGGTCCTCCGGAAATGTTTCCTCATTTGCCTCCGCCCCCATTCTGGGCTCGCAAGTGCAATTGATGATAATAGACACCTCCTCTCGCATGTATAAAAGAAACGATCGATCGCTGAGCCTCACTTTTATGGGTAACGATTTGCATACGTAAAGGAATGAATTACATTTAGAATAGTCATTCTCACACACTCATGTGTGAACCTGTTTGTTCATTCACTTAAAGAAGCAAGGGAGATTCCTGTTTCGTTGTCATTGTCAAACCACGCAAGTGTTGAGAATGATGTGAGACTTCACACCACCACGACACCCCTGGCATCGGTGGTAGAATGTGATCCAGTTTCGGCTTGAGGCGACCAACAATGAGCACACCTCCCTGCTCCCGCGTTGCTAGCGGCCGAAGGAGGTTTGGAAAACGGCAGGCGTGTTATCTCGCAAATGTTTTCCCAAAGAGACCTGTCTGGAAAGGAGCTGGGAAATGCCAGAAAGGAAAACAAATTCAATGTAATTATTCCATTTTAACCAACTGCTAAACAGATATTAGCAGACAGTCTTGAAACCAGTTTGTGGGAGGTAGAATTCAGGTTTATTTTTAGACATATACGGCTGGCTGCATGACTCACCGGGGGAAATAAATGTGTTGATTTACCAATATGTTATATCAATTACAGACACCGCTCTGCCCAGCTGCTCCCGAGATCTACATGCTTAGTAGAGAGTGGATTTAAATCTGTCCAGGTGCGCAGTGAGGGCTGTGCTGAAAAATCAAGTCAAGCTCGCATTATAAAGTAAAGGCATTTTTAAAAGGGAAATTCTAATACAGTTAAAAAATTTCAAAGATACTAATGGGTAGGGTCTGATTATAGACAACAAAAAGCAAATGTCACTGCTTACTGTTATTCAAAGTTAAAATATTGGTCAAGGATCCTTTCTAATTTGAATTCTAATTTCATACTTTTGAATATGCTGATGATTCCTTTTGGTAAATGACCATGCATCAGTCTGATATTTTTTTCCCCTCCTGGGTCTGAGAAAGTAGAGTTAGGAATTTGGGTTTTCAGAGGTCACTTGCCTTTTCCTCACTTTCCGCCAGAGTCACCTCCACTGAGGAATAGTTCCAGAAGGATTCGTATGTACCAGTTGCTATGCTGAGTAATTTACTTAAGTTGTCTCCTGTAGTTCTCTCTCCACGCTTTAAGGGAAATGTCTTTATTGTCCCTGTTTTTCCCCCCTGCGTGAGAGAATTTTATTTCAGAGAAGTCTCTCCATTTGTCCAAGGCCACCGAGCCAGTGAGAGACAGAGTGAACATTTGATTCCTGGTAGTTTGGTGCCAAGGCCTATGAATTTACCACCAAACCACGAGTGCACCAACTCTCGCAAACACAAAATTGACAGATTAAAGTTCTGCATATAGTCTATAAATGTGGCAGTACCTGCCTTCCAACTCATAGGAGAAAAACTGCCTTTCATTGGAGACCAGGCAAATTTATGTCTTTTCAGGAATTATTACTTTTAAAAGTACATACAGAAATAGAGAACTATTTGGTGGTGGCCAGGGATTAAGGAGGGGCCGGGCAGGAGGGAAGCGAACATGGCTGCAAAAAAGCAACGGGGGTCCTTCAGGGGATGGAAATGCTCTGAATCTGGTCTGTCCTACCAACTGAATGCTTGTGTCCCCAAATTCACATGTTGAAACCTAATCCCCAATATGACAGAGCCTGGAGGTTGACCTGGGGGAGGTGATTAGGTCGTGAGGGTAGAGTCCTCGTGACTGGGATTAGAGCCCTCACAAAAGAGACCCCAGAGAGCTCGCCAGCCCCTACCTCTGCGTGAGAACATAGCACGAAGACAGTCTCCTATGAACCAGGAAGCCCGCTCTTCCCAGCCACCAACCCAGCTGGTGCCTTGACCTTGCACTTCCCAGCCTCCAGAACTCTGAGACATAAGGGCTCATTATTATTTAAGCCCCGCTGTCTACGGTATTTTTGTTACAGCAGTCCAAATGTACTAAGACATCCTGTCGTGATGTACTCTAGTGTTGGGAGGTGTTTCCACTAAGGGAACACTCGTGCGTTACAACTGCACGTGAATCTGTAATTATCTCAAAGTAAAACGTTTAATTCAAAGTGGTATAGACATTTTGACCCAGAGCCACATTAAATGCATCTGGAATGCAAACTAAGCAAAGCTGAAAAACTCGAGCTAGTGTTTAGAAAATCGAAACTGCAGAGAAGCCCAAAAGGCAGCCAAGGGCAAACCCCGGAGAAGCGTTTCTCAGTGAAGTCACTCCCACGGGCAGCGGGAGAGTCCCGGTCTCCCCCGGAGGCTCACCTGCGACGCGCTAGGAGGAGAAAAACAAGCCTCAGCAGCCAGTCGGGGGGCTGTTCCTCCCCGGCGCTCCTGGAGGGTCGCCTCAATCCAGAGGGAGGCCGGGCGGAGGTGGGGTCTTTCTCCAAGGCTCGTCCGGCCCTATTGACTGACTGGCTGCTCGCGTCAGCCTAAGTTTAGATTTACCGAATCGCTGTTGCTGGGGTTATTAAGAAAGACCATTCCGAAAATGACAGGGCCACTCTGCAAGCAGAGGGAAGGGCGTGGCCTACGGTGCTGTAATTTACATGCCGCCCAGCAGCTTTGGGCTCCTGGGATAATCAGCAATCCCCAATCTCTTAGCAAATTTATAGCCAAGCCATGATGGCACCAAGCAAAACCTCTGCTTTTGTGTGTATGCAAGTGAATGCCCCTAGGGGAACTAAAAAACAGATTGGGCCTTTAAAATACACTGAAATACTGCATTTAAGTATTACAATGTTGCAGACCACGAATTATAACAGCAGAAAGAGAGGCAGCAATAAAAATGGTAGCGCTCTAAGGAGAAAAGGGTGAAATCGTGATTTGTGGATAATTCAGTGTCTTAGTCCAGGCACTTCTTCCAGGTCCTTCTCCCCATTAAGACCATTTGGAAGTAACCAGCTCCTACTACAGGGGAGGAAGAGGCTGCATTTTGCTACAAACGGAAGATGACAACATTGTTTCTAACTGCAGGTGCTGTCACTCACTAAAACAAAAACTCAGGAGAAATGGTTGGCAAAGCTTCATTTCATATTATGGAAAGAATATTTGTTATGAAAAATAAAAATTAAAATACTTTTTATTTTGAGATCACTTTAGACTTAAAGAAGAGTTGCAAAAATAGCAGAGGGAATTCCCAAACACTTTTCACCAGCTTCCCATCTGTTGACATCTTAGGTAACCACGGAGGATTTATAAAAATTAAGACCTTTGAAGCAATCCTATGAACTAAATTTCAGAACAGAACTTATTCAGGTTCCTCCAGTTTTTCCAAGACTGTAATTTTTCTGTTCCAGAATCTAATTCAAGATCCCTTGTTGCATTTAGTTGTCATGCCTCCTGAAAAAAATTCGAAAACCACTTCCGATGATAATTATGTGGACTTTTTCTGTGCCGCAGTAGCAATTTCTCAGAGTGTGCCTGGTGGTTACTACCTGTGGCTTCAAAAAGATCCGAGGGTGGCAAAAGCAAGACCAAACCACTCTCTGAGAAGATGCTCGCTCCCTGAGGCATAAGCGAGCAGAGGAAATGATGTCCAAAGCACAAAGTCTGCTGTTGCCCTGAGCCAGCCGCTATGCGATTCTGGGCAACCCACTACCTCTCTTATACGTTTGCTGCTTTGTAAAACAAGCCACATAGTATATAACTACCAAGGTTGTAGTAATTAAGCAGGTTCAAGCACAGGTAGCACCTTGCACAACTAAGGATAATAGTAATAATAGTGATAATAATAGTAATAAGTATTAGTACTAATATATGTGCATATTTTCTTAGGTGATAGGCAAATTTAATTATATGGGAGTAGCAGTGTTTAATATTAACAAAACAGTATTTAACCCTTTGAAATAATCATGATTACAAAGAACCTCTATGTGGTTAGGTCAGTCAAATAAAATAAACAATGCTTGTTTTTTAAAAATGATAAGACAACATTCACTGGTATATCTAAATTTCTCTCTGTGTCTAACTCTTTACAGAATGAAGTTCTAGAAGACTGAACCATGCCTTTTTCATAATTGTATCTCTAGGGTCTTCCAACAGCAGGCAAACAAAAACACTCTAAATTCAACTGAATAATAAATGTTTCAGATCATAGCAAATGCTAATATATAAAGTGAAAGATGGTTAGCAATGTCCTGGGTGCATTAAAAATATCCACATTTGGTACCTCAAGGAATCAGAAGAACATGCCGTCTTAGGAGTAGAGAGTATACACACGACGGTCTGTCTGGAAAAAGTCCAGCCATTGTTAAAATAATAAGAGCAATTTATGCAACATCAGTGCAACCTGGCAGCCAAGGAAACTGGACTGGAATGTGCATGTGTGAACAGTGACGACTTCACTGTACTGGTCAGTGAGGGCGGTAGATGCTGTTGAGTGAGCATGTGACTGAGCAAGTAGAGTAACAAATCCGCATCAAATTTTGTGTGAAGCTTGAACATTTCTTCATGGAAACTATTTGGATGACTCAAAAGTCTGCAGCTATGGGCAACTGGTGATTGGCAGCTTCATCACAACAGTATGCCTGCTCACACATCATGTCTCATGTCTCGTGCAGAATCTTTCGGCAATACATCAACTCACCCAGGTGAGTCAGTCCCTCTACAGCCCAGATTTGATGCCCTGTGACTTCTGGTTTTTTCCAAAACTAAAATCACCTTGGAAAGGGAAGAGATTCCAGGCCATTGACGAGATTCTGGAAAATACAATGGGGCAGCTGATGGCGATTGGGAGAACTGTGTGAGGTCCCAAGGTGCCTGTTTTCAAGGGGACTAAGCCATCTTTGTCGTCTGTACAATGTTTCTTGTATCTTGTACCTTCTTCAATAAATGTCTCTATTTTTCATATTACATGGCTGGATACTTTCTGGGCAGACCTATATATAGTCCCTTTGGGTCTGTACTTTATAGTAAAGAAAGCTCAAGTATTTTATGCAGAGGTATAAACTTAAATATCATCAAAGCAGAAGTCCCACCTCAAGACTATGCTGAAATCACAGTGGCTTTGAGCCAATGTATCCAAGTCTGGTTTATAAGTAGAGTTGGCCTGCCAGTAACTCAGATGTGTCCCCCAAACTCACCTCTTTGCCACAGTTTGACAAATGTAGTAGGACAGGGAGAAAAGCATATCTTAGGCAAGGAAACAGTCAGTGTTCTGAGAGTTCCAAAGATTACAGTTTGGCTCCTGGAGAGGTCTGCAGCAGCAGAGGGACCCAGTGGAGGGGCAGGAGGACAGATCAGAAACACGGCAGGGCTTCCACACCACACGATGCCATACCAGATCTCGCTTAAAGCAGCAGGAACAGAGAGGAAGAAAATGACAGGCCCCAGACAGTTACGGACTGGGTTTGTCCCGTTTGTCCATAAATTGGAGCAGATTCCCTTTCTGGGGATTTCCAAACATAGCTGCTGGCGACCTGACCTGGGCAGGAGTCAGCAGTTAATGGGATCTGTCACCATTCATGGGATCCTATCTTAAATTCCAGGCTGGTAAATGTTACTTTGTAATTGGGTACCTAGAAATATGTTAACTTTGCAAAGGACGGTAAGATTGGAATTTTAAGAAAATTTCTTTAAAATTTGTTTTGTTTGTTTTTAGAGAGAAGGGAAGAGGGGAAGAGAGAGAGAGAAAAACATTGATGTGAAAGAGAAACATCAGTGGGTTGCCCCTGCACACTCCCAACTGGGGACCTGGTCCACAACCCAGGTATGTGTCCTGACTGGGAATGGAACTGGTGATCTTCCGGTTTGCAAGATGACGTTCAACCAACTGAGCCACACCAGTCGAGGCAGAAAATTTCTCTTTCAAGGCAGAAAAATATCCTTTTTTTCAAGTGCATTTTTAAAGGTAGGTAGTATTTTTTAAAATCTCCATGTAAAGCATTATTAGAGAAAACAAGCATTTATTTAATGTCTTGTTTTAGGCTCTGTTATAGCATATAATGTTCCTGTGAATTTTGATGAAATACAATTCTTTTAATCTTACAAACAAAAAACCCTGGAAATTAAGAAAGTGAAAAAAATTATTTTCAGCTGTGCATGTTCTTATCCACATGAGAGGACTAAGAACTAGAACAGCAATTTTCAACCTTTTCCATCTCATGACACACATAAACTAATTACTAAAATCCTACGGCACACCAAAAAACATACTTTTTGCCGACCTGCCCCCCAAAAATAGATATAATCTTGGTTCATTCACACTGGACAGCTATTGTGTTGGCTGTTGTCATATTTTTATTTGACAATCTGAGGGAAAAGAGGTCAGTGCCCCTGACTAAATAGCCAGGTGTTGCATGTTTTAAAAATTCTTGCATCACACCAATTGAAAATACACTGACCCAGAAGGATCTTCAAAAGATCCCTTGGCCTGGTCCTGCCATCAAACTTGTCAGCTGCTCGCAGCTGTTTTGCAGATAAGACAGCGTATGCTGAGAATTTTCCTTTTCTTTGTTGGGTTCATTTATTTCGAGATTAATTCTCTTTACCAAGTAGGAATTACAATCCATGTGTTTACATTCAAGATCACAAAGGCACAAGTGAAAACAAATTGCTTCAAAAGATTTCCAAAGCTGAACAGCGCTGCTTTCTGACAAAAATAGAGATTCTTGCTTTAATGAATTGAGGACACTTGGGATAATTACACACTGAAAGGACTGAATCACAGTCCTGATAAGAGAAAAGTAAAAGCCTACGTAATTAAACTGAACAAAAGCAAAGACCCTTTTTTTTCCTTCTTTAAAAAAGTTCAGAAACAGCAGACCTGGTGCTTTTGGCAATGGCCCAAATTCATTTCTGGTAAACGGGAATTATATTTATAAACAGAACATCCCAAATGATAAAACAGGTCCGAAAGGGAAGAAAGCACCCACGTGTCAGATGGCTCTTCTAACAACACGCTTCCAATAGTTCATTCATTCACTTGTTTCACAGGCGAAAGCCAAGTACTATGCAAACAGATGTATGAAGTCCCCATGTTGGGAAGTATAGATCTGAGAGGGGGCACGTCTCACGAAGTCATTGCTTAGTCCCCTCCCACAGGTGATATCACAAGCATGGCACCCTTAAATGGAATCAACTCCATGCTACCTGTGTGTATTTTGAGTGAGTGAACTAGGGTCGGTCAAGTCCATGGGCAATGAAGGGAACCACTGGGGAGAGAAATGCACCAGCATTGGGATGTGGTACCTGTTCTCCAGAGTGTAGAGGATACAGGGATTGATATAAGCTCAGAGCTGAACATGCTTAAATGCTCAATAGACCTAGAGCCTTCAGGGTGAACAGACAGTAACGGTGATGATGAGAGGAGAGACCAGAGCTGGGCCCTTGAGAGAGGGGTCAACCTTGGGTGTTCCTGAAAGTGACTCCACCTGGTGAACATGTGGGTGGGAGAAGTGATCACACAGGAAGCGCTGGTAGCCAGGCATCGAGAAGGAGTTAAGTATAGGAGCTAACTGGAGGGGGCCTCGTCAGGCCCGGGAATTGGAAGACCCCAGTGGGGGCTCTCAGAGGAACCCACAAAAGCACCCGAGAAGTAAACGAATCTGCATCTGGAAATGGAGCTGTCGGCAGGCACGGGCACCCTACCCTGCCTCGCCACTCCGCACCCAGCCGCCAGGGCGGAGGCAGCCCTGCGCAGGGGACGACGGGAGCTTTCCACTTAGTAAGAGTTTGAAGCTTCGACATTAGGCTGGAGTGGACTTTTTATTGCGTGGAAAACAAACAAACAAATAAACAAACCCAAAGCAAATTCTTAATACTGCACTAAATTTAAAAGCCATGGGAACTGTGGAGACTTTTAGCCTGGGGTCCAAGGGAAGACGGCTGTAGGAAAGCATGATCTCGGCACCCCTGACTGTGTTCAGCCAGTTCAATAAATCAGTGACAGCTGCGTTTTCACCTTGAAGTGTAAGTAGTGGACGCACAGCCTCGTTAGCTTGCAGGTGCTATCTGGACACATGCTGACAAGAATCAGCTTGATTTTCCTTATCATCAGAGCTGCATGGATAGCAATTTACAGAGCTCTGCGCGTCCGTCCACATACGCCCGCACAGAGGAAACGTATGTAATTATACACACACAAGTCAGTGACAGGAACCCAGTTCTCCAAATAGACGAGAAGAAATCCCACAGGCATGGTCAAGTCAGGCGATGCCGATTCCTCTAACATCAATTCAGCAAGTATTTTCCAACCCATACCTATGTATCCACTGTCCCAAATAGATAAGATACTGGAATTTAAGTAAAGGTTCTGCACCTGAATGCGTCTTGTATAATTGCAAATTGAGACTACTGATAAGCAAAATTTTAATACCCTCTTGAAGGCAGCATTTTTTCTCTTTAGGTCCCTTGATGCTTAATTAACCTATCTAAAAATGAGAAAGTAACTCCATATCAACCAAGATGGAAAATGCTCTGATTTACAGATCATCAAATTATAGACAAATTTTCTGACAGTGAGCTTATTTTAACCTGCTTGTGACATTTTCAAGGCTGACTTACATATCACATATCAATGTCACTATTTGATTAACAATGTTTACATTTTCCTATTTAAAATTCTGTTATAAGAAATTCCAACTTGTCGAAGAGAGTAAATTTTTAGAATTTCAAATACCTGAAACATAATCATGGAGAATAAAGTGAAGAAAGGATATCTTTAACGGTATCATAGAGCTAACATAACTTACATTATGGGGACTAAAAAATATCCTTACACTAAGGAAATTCAGTTACAGTCAAATTACATTAATTGGTTTAACACCATTAGCTCTTTGGTTAGGTTAAGGAGAAGTAAATGTGAGGGTTGAGCAGTAGGGCTATTTAATTGATAAAAATACACACTTCATATTTAGGTGGTGGAAGACAGTAGAATACAATCTTGAAGGTGAAAAAGTATAAAAGGAAAAAGAAAGACCAGCATGGGTCCATTTATAAAGATGGCAAAAAATGTGTGCTCCTGCAGGGGTTCTGAGGTATTTCAGTAAAGAAAAAAATAAAATAACAAAAGTATTTCTTATGATGTTCTTGAATTATCATAAAAATAGAATATTGTATTTCAAGAATTCATAGAAATGTAAATACATTTTAGATATATTGGAGAAAGCTTACTAAAATGAAAAAGCATTTAAGAAAATACCTATTATCTAAGACATTCATTTATATTCATCATCTAATTCATTAGTAATGCCAGATAAATGAGAGGTTACCACATGTAACGACTCAAATTGGTTTTAGTGTGTTTCCTGTCATACTTATGGCTAAGTAATAATATCTGCTTATAACATAAAATTGTTAGCCTTAGGGCAGTGGAAGTGAGTGAGAACAAAGATAGGATGTATTTTCTTAGTCACACATTTCCATAATATACTAACATAGCAGAGACACATTCTTTAAAGCAACAGAGCAGGACCAAGTGAAAAAAGATGTCTTGCCAACTCAGTACTTGCTCTATTTTCACATAAGTACACCTGCAGGAATAACTGGCTTTTCTGATGATCAAATGTACAAACCCCAAATATGAAAGAGTTGAAAGGAGACCACATAGTGCTTTTGAATACAGTAATCATTTGTTATATTGAAAAGAGAAAGACAAATATTCAGGTGTTGGGCAAGTTATGTTCCCACTCGCTAATCAGTGGGAACTTGCTACACAAAATAATTAACTCTCCGTATTTCTGTCACTACTGTCTCTATGACTAATACAATTCCTTCTTTTAAAAAGAAGGTTCTTAAAGACCAGGGGTTGGCAGAGGAGATACTATGAATTCAGTTGGTAGGTGGCGCATGGGAGATTTTCAGGGCAATAAAAGTACTCTGTATCATACTATTATGATAACTACACGTCATTGTACACATGTCCAAACCCATACTGCACACAACACCAAGAGGAAACTCTAATGTAAACTATGGGCTTTGGGCAATTATGACGTGTCAGTGTAGGTTCATCAATTATAACCAATGTTCGCTCTTGGGGGGGATACTGATCCTGAGGGAGGCTGTGCATGTGTGAGAGAAGGTGATAAATGAGAAGCCTCTATACTTTCCTCCCAATTTTTAAAAATTAATTTACTTTTATTGAGATATAACTGATTATAACATTCTATTAGTTTCATGTGGACATGATTAAATATATTTACACAATATATTGCAAAATCATCACCCCAATAATTCTAGTCAGCATCCATCACTGCACATAGTTACACATTTTTTATCAGACTTAAAAAAGTTATTTTAGTAACTTTCACATATATAACACAGTATTAGCTGTAGTCGCGATGCAGCACATCACATCTTCAGAACCTGTTTATTTTATAACTAGAAATTTCTAGCGTTTTTTGTTTTGCTTTGATTTTTTTCTCCCTCTCAATTTTGCTGTGATCCTAAAACTGCTCTAAAAAAATAAAGTCTTAAAAGAAATATTCTCCAGCCTCTTATGAGAACTCCTGAACCCAAGCACGTGTGAGTAATTAAATGCACCCTGTTCCTGTAACTGGGAGACTAGTGTTTATCGTGTGTTTGCTGAAGGCTTTTTATAAGCAGTCAAGAACATGTAAACATGCCTCCTCGCCCCGTCCAACCCCTACTCAACCATGATCTTCGCGGATAAAACACAACATGCTCAAAAGGGAAGGAACCATTTAAAAAAAAATCAGCCAACAGGGAATTTGGTCTGATTCTTTGATTAGGGATTAGCAAAAACGAGTTATTCATACAAACTATCATAACAAGAGAAGAGATTTCTTTCATAGCATCCAGTGCCAAATGTAAAGCATCATGAGGAAATGTTCTATTAAATCAAACAAGTGCTTTGAAACAAACTATTGCCATTTGGATTTCTTATCTCTGAATAAAATATACTAGTAACTGCTTCTCAGATTTGTCATATCCAGGATCTCTTGTATTAATTTTTACAGAGAATTCATGTTTTAAAAAATGGAATGAATCATACCAAATGATCAACAACTCGTTATTTTCAAATTTAATCTTTTATGTATTTTTCCATTACTATTCAGTCCCCTTAAACCCTCCTCCCCCCAGCAATCAGCACACAGTTGTCCATGTCCATAGTCCTTTCTCCTTGTTGCTCAATCCCTCCCCCCAACCCCTCCCCCTACTAGCTCATTTTCCTTGTTCAGTTTGTTCATTAGATTCCAGCTATGAATGAAATCACATGGTACTTGTCTTTCTCTGACTGGTTTATTTCACTTAGCATAATGTTCTCCAGGTCCACCCATATTGTCAAAAAGGGTAAAATTTTCATCTTTTTTAGGGACAAGTAGTATTCCACTGTATTACTATCTCACAGTTGTTTCATCCACTCATGTATTGATGGAAACTTTGGCAGTTTCCACACCTTGGTGATTGTAAATAACGCTGCAATGAACATAGGGGTGCTTATGTTCTATTGAATTAGTGTTTTGAGTTCCTTCGGATACATTCCCAAAATGTGGGTTTTCTGAGTCAAAAGGCAGATCCATTTTTAATTTTTGAGGTGTCTCCCTACTGTTTTCCACAGTGGCTGCACCAGTCTGCATTCCCACCAACAGTGCATGCGGGTTTCCATTTCTCCACATCCTCACCGGCACTAATTGTTCGTTGATTTATTGATGGTAGCCATTCTGACAGTTGTGAGGTGATATCTCATTGTGGTTTTAATTTGCATTTATCTTATGATTAGTGAAATTGAGTATCTTTTCATATGTCTACTGGCCATCTGTATGTCCTCTTTGGAGAAGTGCCTGTTTAAGTCCTTTGCCCATTTTTTAATTGGGTTGTTTTGTTATTTTGGTGTTGAGTTTTGTTAAGTTCTTTATATATTTTGGATATTAATCCCTTATCAGATATGTCATTGGTGAATATGTTCTCACATTCTGTGGGTTGTCTTTTTATTTGTTGATGATTTCCTTTGTCGTGCAAAAAATTTTAATTTGACATAGTCCCATTTGTTTATTTTTTCTTTTGTTTCCCTTGTTGGGGAGATACATCTGATAAAACACTGCTTTGAGCAACATCTGAGGTTTTGCTGCCTATGTTTTCTTCTGCAGTTTTTATGGTTTGGGGTCTAACATTTAAGTCTTTGATCAATTTTGAATTTATTCTTGTGTGTGGTGTAAGATGGTGGTCTAATTTCATTTTTCTGCACACATCTGTCCAATTTCCCAATAGTGTCCAACACTATTGATTGAATAAATTATCTTTAGCCCATTGTATGTGCTTGCTTCCTCTGTCAAATATTAATTGACTATAAAAGTGTGGGTTTATTTCTGGGCTCTCTGTTCTGTTCCATTTATTTATGTGTCTGTTTTTGTGCCAGTACCATGCTGTTTTGATGACTATGGCCGTATAGTACAGTTTCATGTTAGGTAGCACGATTCCTCCAAGTTTGTTCCTCTTTCTCAGGATTGCTGTTGTTATGAGGGGCTTTTTGTGGTTCCACATAAATTTTTGAAATATTTGTTCTAGTTCTGTGAAGTACATCATTGGAATCTTGATAGGAGTTACATTGAATCTTCAGTTTGCTTTGGGTAGTATGGACATTTTAATGATGTTAATTCTTCCTATCCATGAACATGGTATGTGCTTCCAGTTATTCATATTTTCAACTTCTTTCTTCAGTGTTTCATAATTATCTATGTACAGGTCTTTACATCCTTCATTATGTTTATTCCTAGGTATTTTACTTTTTTTTTTGTAGAGTTTTGGACAAGCCACATGTGTTATTTTGGGTACCCCAGGAAGCAGATGAAGTCAGAGTGCAATAGATTTATTGGGGGTGACACCTGTGAATGAGAAAGGGGGGGAAGGAGGGTTGGGCAGGGAGAGCCTGGGACTGTGATGCAGGTCTGACAAGATTCAGCCAACCTGGGATATAGGAGCACAAGCTGCCAGTTAGAAGAACCCCATGTTGGGTGGAAATGGCCAGATCTAGCACCCTCAGTGCACAGTCGTTGCCTGAGGATCATTCAAGAAGAGCGTGGCTTCAGCTGGAACACTGAGGTGGCTCCTGAAAGGGCTGCCGCTGGATGCTAACTGTTCCTGCCCTCGTGGTGGTGGATTGGCAGGTTATCTCTAGAGGGAGATACGTGTTGTATGCCTCCACGCTGCTAAGCCACATAGCCTTTCAGAGAACTGGTTTTTTAATCTGCAAAGGGGAGAGACTGAGACTGCAAAAACTTTTGGCAAGAACACTTCATTCAGCACCTTGCACTAAGAGACTCGACCAAACTTTTGCAGGGCTTCAAGCAGCCTAAGGCGACATCCCTGGGACAACCCAGCCTCCTTATGCGTTCCTGTCTGGAAAAGCTCAGGGCTGTCAGCAGAGTTGACTGCTTATTCTAGCCAACACCTGGCAGCCCTTTCCTAGGGCATTTACTAAAAAGGGCTTACAATTGTGAAAACTTCTTCTGTCCCTTAGAGATGTATATGTACTTCCTATAACTCAGAGATATTTTTCTTGAGGATCTGAAAGCCATTCCTTTGAAACATAATCATCGGGAATGATAAGGCCCCTGTCTCCCTGTCTTTGTGGGAAGAAAGAATCCCAACTTCTATTGACAGCTTGTAAATAGCTGTCCTATCACATTGACACTCGCCAATTCTCTGTAATTTTTCACTGGGCTGTCACTTGCTTCCCCTCCCTAACCTCCCCTCATCCTCCCTTTGAAACACCCAGTCATGTCTGCCTAGGCATTTTATTCTTTTTGTAGCAATCGTGAAAGGGGTTGTTTTCTTAAATTTCCTATTTTGTTAGTTCAGTACTAGCATAAAAAATTCAACTGATTTCTGGATATCAGAATCAGCTGAAAAAATTCAACTGATTTCTGGATATCCTGCTACTCTGCTGAATTCATTTATCATTTCTAATAATTTCTTGGAATCTATGGGGTTCTCTATGTACAGTATCATCTCATCTGCAAATAATGACACTTTTACTTCTTCCTTTCCAATTTGGATGCCTTTTAGTTCTTCTTGTCTGATTGCTGTGGCTAGGACTTTCAGTACTATGTTGAATAAGAGAGATGAAAGTGGACGTCCCTGTCTTGTTCCTGATCTTAAGGGGAATGATTGTAGTTTTTGCCCATTGAGTATAATGCTGGCTGTGGGTTTGTCATATATGGCCTTTATTATGTGTAGGTATGTTCCCTCTGCTCCCACTTTGCTGAGAGGTTTTATCAGAAATGGGTGTTGAATTTATCAAAAGCTTTTTC
Source organism: Mormoops blainvillei (assembly GCA_004026545.1). NCBI lineage: Eukaryota > Metazoa > Chordata > Mammalia > Chiroptera > Mormoopidae > Mormoops > Mormoops blainvillei. The sequence continues at coordinate 49,353 of PVJD01008376.1, forward strand.
TGCATCTATTGATATGATCATGTGGTTTTTAGCCTTCATTTTCTTTATGTGGTGAATCACATTTATTGATTTGCAAATGTTGTACCAACCTTGCATTCCTGAAATAAATCTCACTTGATCATGGTGTCTGATCTTTTTGATACATCTAATATTTTGTTGAGGATTTTAGTGTCTATGTCCACAAGAGATAATGGCCTATAATTTTCTTGCTGTGTAGTGTCTTTTTCTGGTTTTGAAATTAGGATAATGCTGGCCTCATCAAATGAGTTTGGGAGCCTTCCCTCCTCCTGAATTTTATGAAACAGTTTGAGATGGAGAAGTGTTAGTTCTTTTCAGAACGTTTGGTAAAATTCACCTGTGAAGCCATATGGTCCAGGGTTTTTGTTTGTTGGGAATTTTTTGATTACTGCTTCAATTTCACTAGGTGTAATCTATCTATTCAGATTCTCTGATTCTTCCTGATTTAATTTTGGAAAATTATATGTTTCTAGGAATTTATCCATTTCATCCAGGTTGTCCAGTTTGTTGGCATGTAGTAGCTCATAATAAAATCTTACAATCCTTTGTATTCCTTTGCTGTCAGATGTTATTCCTCCTCTTTCATTTCTGATTTTATTTATTTGGGTCCTTTCTCTTTTTTTCTTGATGAGTCTGGTTAAAGTTTGTCAATCTTGCTTATCTCTCAAAGAACCAGCTCTTGGAATCATCAATCTTTTGTATTTTTTTAGACTCTATTTCACTGATTTCTTCTCTGATCTTTATTATTTTCTTCCTTCTACTCACTTTGGGCTTAGTTTGTTGTTCTTCTTCAAGTTCCTTTAAGTGTAAAGTTAGATTGTTTATATGAGCTTCTTCTTGTTTTTTTGAGATAGGCCTGTATGGCTTTGAATTTCCCTCTTAGGACGGCTTCCCAGTGTGCCACAGATTTTAGATTGTTGTATCCTCATTTTCATTTGTTTCAAGGTATCTTTTGATTTCTTCATTGATCTCATTGTTGACCCATTCATTGTTTAATAACATGTTATTTAGCTTCCATGTCCTTGCATGTTTTTCATGTGATTGATTTCCAGTTTCATAGCACTGTAGTCAGAGAAGATGCTTGATATGATTTCGATCTTCTTAAATTTATTGAGTCTTGTTTTGTATCCTAACATGCTCTATCCTAGAAAACATTCCATGTGTACTTGGAAAGTATTCAGCTGCTTTGGGGTGAAATGCTCTGAAGATATCAACTAAATCCATTTGCTCTAGTGTGTCATTTAAGGCCACTGTCTCCTTGTTGATTTTCTGTCTTGAATATCTATCCAATTATGTCAATGGGGTATTAAAATCCCTGACTATGGCTGTATTTCTGTCAATCTATCCCATTATGGTCATCAAGATTTGCTTCACATATTTAGGTGCTCCTATATTGGGTGCATAAATGTTTACTAGGGTTATATCCTCTTGTTGCATTGTTCCCTTTATCATTATGTAGTGTACTTCTTGTCACTTGCCCAGAACAGGGTCTTGGTTTTAAAGTCTATTTTATAGAATATAAGTACTGCAACCCCAGCTTGTTTTTCTTTTCAATTTGCGTGAAATATCCTTTTACATCCCTTTACTTTTAGTCTGTGTGTATCTTTCAATCTGAGGCGGGTCTCCTGGAGGCAGCATATACATTGGTCTTGTTTTCTTATCTATTCAGCTACCCTATGTCTTTTGGTTGGAACATTAAGGCCATTTACATTTAAGTTTATTATTGACAGATACAAATTTAGTGCCATTTATTGTTAGACTATTTTCCTTTGTTGTTGTTTTTTTTTCTTTCTTTCTTTCTTCTTCTTCTTCTTAAAGCAAGCCCTTTAACATTTGTTGCAGTACTGGTTTAATGTTAACAAACTCCTTTAGTTTTTTCTTGTCTGGGAAGCTCCTTATTTCTTTTTTATTTTAAATGATAGCCTTGCTGGGTAAAGTAGCCTTGGTTATAGGTCCTTGCTTTTCATCACCTTGAATATTTTGTGCCACTCTCTTCTGGTCTGAAATGTTTCTATTGAGTAATCAGGTGCCAGTCTAATTGGTGCTCCCTTGTAGGTAACTACCTGCTTTTCTCTTGTGGTTTTAGGAATCTCTCCTTGTCTATAAGCCTTGTCATTTTAATTATGATGTGTCTCAGTGTGGGCCTCTTTGGGTCCAACTTGTTTGGGACTGAGCTTTCTGGATTTGTGTGTCTTTTCCTTCACCAGATTAGGGAACTTTTTGGTCATTATTTCTTCAAATAGGTTCTTGATCCCTTGCTTGTTCTCTTCTCTTTCTGGTATTCCCATGATGAGGATGTTGTCATGCTTCATGTTATCGAAAATGTTTAAGCTTTCCTCAGTTTTTTAAATTGCTTTTCCTTTTTGCTGCCCTGCCTGGGCGTCTTTTTCTACCTGTCTTCCAAATCACTGATTCAGCCCTCAGCTTCATCTAACCTACTGTTTATTCCCTCTAGTGTGTTATTTATTTCAGATATTGCATTCTTTATTTCTGACTGATCCTTTTTTATGGTTTCCATGTCTTTTTTCATGCTATTGAGTATCCTTAGAATCATTATTCTAAACTCTATCTTATAAATTGCTTGCCTCCATTTCATCCAGCTCTTCTTCTGGAGAATTCCCTTTTTCTTTCATTTGGGGCTTGTTTCTTTGTCTTCCAATTTTGCCTGCTTCTTTGTATTTTCCACATTAGTTGTTAAATTTATCAGTAATATAGCCTTAAGCTGTAATCAGCAGCCTGACCTAAACTCCACAGGGTGGGACAGAGTAATTCCTGAAGGCGGGGCTAATGCTCCCCCTCAGGTTGATGCCACTTGGAGAGGAGTGCTCTGTCTCTGAGAAAGATGGACTCTATAGTATGAGGACTGACTCAGCTCAGGGATCCTGGCAGCTGTTCCTTTAGTTCTCTCCCAAGAGCCACCAACCCCAGACTCTCCTCAAGCAGCTCTAGTCCACTCTGCCCTTCCCTCTGCCAGAACCCAGAATAAGTGGCTGCAAACAAAATTTTGGGTGTTGCCTCTTTAAGAGGCTCTTTGCATCTCCAGCCATCTCTCCCTGGTAGACAGAAACCCTGCAGCTCTTCACAGCTGGATGTTATCTGGGTTCCTTTCCTAGCCTTGGTGCTGTAGGCTAGGGAGCCCAGCTTGGGGTTTAGACCCTACACTTTTCAGGGTAACCCCCCTGGCCACCGAAATATTTCCCTGGAACTTTAGCTGCCACCCATGGGAGCCCAGCCAGCCCTCTCATACCTTCTCTGCACCCCCTACCAGTCTCATCGTGGTGAAGTAGTTTCTTCTGTCTGTCCATGGTTTCAAGTCTTCTCTCTGCCTAGTGTTCAGCTGGTTATTCAGGATGATTTCTCTACAATTTAGCTGTAACTACAGACTGGTCCTGGGAGGAGGTTAGTGGAGCTCCACGTACTCCTCCGCTGTCTTGAATCTTCCTCCAACAACTTGTTGTTTTTTTTTAAATCAAAGTTCTTTTTCATATAACACATAAACCAAAATCCAGCAGTCTACTCTAAATGTCACTTTTCTTGGGCATTTGAAATAGTGATTGTCATCCCCATAATTCTGTGAATCTCCCATGGAAGTGACTAATGCTAACACATGGGTTTGCATTAGTTTGAATTCATGTGAGAAGTACCATAATGTATACACCAGGCTGTGGGTATTCTTGGAGAAAGATAGTGTTCAATGCAGACTGTCTTTAGGAGTTATTTTTGAAAGACACATAAGCAGAGATAATTTCTAGTTTTAGCAATAACTTAGAATTGCTTTCCTTAATTCATCTGTTAAATGTTTGTGCCAAATATTTTAAGATGGAGGAAAAGAATACAGGTGGGATGCAAGGTGCTCTTTTGAGAGATCATGCCATAAAATGAACTTAATCTTCGCGCTATGCCAATGGGTATATAATCTTCAGTTTGGAAACAGGGACTTGGAGGATCTAAAAGACTGACCGGGGTTGCACAGGAAGCGAAGCTGCCCATGATCTTCAGGCATTACTGGAATGAAACAATACAGATGGTCTTTTTAAAGAGAAGCCAATCTGTGCAGCTCAGCACACACTGACTTCTGCTTTTGATTATTTTCCAAAGATTGCATTAAATAATGACTAAAATTTTGTTTACAGTCCCACATTTTACCTAATATCCTAAGAACAGGGCCAGCATATTATAAACAAAATAATAGGCTTATTTCAAAGTGGCCTGCTTACAGAAATAAACTGAGAAGAAACAGATTCTCAGTGGGGCTCAATTGGCAACACACAGAAATCAGTCCGGTTATAAAACAATCCTATAATCGATATAGACAGAGTGCCCACCGTGTGCAGGCCCTGTGCCGGTGATGGGCAGAACAGATATTACAAAAATTAAAGACCCATGGAGAAGCCTGTTCACACGGAGGGCGGGGCACACGGTGCAATTGAAAGTGTGTGATGGAGGCATGACCTAGTTAGAGAGCAACGACAGGCTTCCTTGGTAACTGTACTTGGAGATAAAAGGAAAGGATACATTTTAAAATCTCAAAAATTTACAGTCGGGGGTTCATCTCACACAAACTCACCATCTTCTAGATGAATAAACTGGTTGCAAATCTACTCATCTTGGCCACAGAATCATTAAACAGACTGAGTTCTCTGTGGTTTGTGGTGCCAGCCTCATTACAGAAAGACAGACAGACAGACAGTTGTGTGGGTATGTGTGCGTGTGTGTGTGTGGTATGTTTAACTGCATATATATGTATATAAATGTTCAGATGGGTTTCTTAAGGGCTGAGAATATTTCCCTGAGTATGACCACCTACAAGCCACAAGCAGAAAACAAACAGCAGAGCAATTTAATGGCTCCGTGAGGCCATCCAGGTCCTGAGAAAGAAGCCAGAGAGAGAAACGTTAACCATCTAATTCTCATACTGATGTACCCACAAACTGCTTTGCTTCTGCGTACTTTAAAAGTACAGAAGCATCATCTGTAATGACCCTTCGTTTGACACTTATGCCAAGCCCTTCATATGAGTATCTGGTTTCTTTATAACATCTTTATGCAACAAGTGTGACTTCTATTCTATTTTTACAGAAGGATGAAGATAGACCAAGGTTGCGCCGTTTGTCGGAAGTGAGGCAGCGGTAAGTGGTAGATTCGGTATTTTGAACCGCAGTCCGTAAACTTTTATCTGCGCCCTTAACTGGGATCTTCTTCTGCCTCTTTCTGAAACTGCTTTCTCTATACCCTGCCTCATTCTACATGTGAGAACAAACACTGAAATCCCGAAAGCAAGTAGCAGAAATACTTGGTTTTAAACCTGATAATACAATACTGCTTTCCACCTAGAGCCTGAAATTTATCCCAATGTCAAAACCAACACTACCATAGCCAGGAAAAAGCGTTCCTTGTAAGAATTGATTTCAAGTCTTTTTAAAAAGAATATTCCTTTATTTCAATACATCTACAGGTGCATAAAATCTACTGGAAAGGAAACGCTCTTCTTTGAAGAGATGCCAGCAATACAAGTCAGACCTGAATGTCTAAGGAAAGCAGCTCCAACCTCAGCTCTGAGCTCTGTCCCCTTTACAGTCCACACCCTGGCTGGGAAAAAGTGAGAAATGAATGGTGCCAAGGGTCTCTGAAGCAGAAAAGAGAAAAAAAAGCAAAGATGAATGGTGTTTTGCCTCAAATACAGCAGCTCTCGGTATGTGCAGTGCTTTTCATCTGAGGTCTGCTGGAATCTATACACAACATAATGTCATCAATCCTCAGAATAACCTTTGGAGGGATGGGAACCTTGGTACTTAATGTTCTGCTTTGGTGACTAGAGCATCTTGGACAAGTGGGAGCAGGGGGGCAGGTGATTAGAGAGGCTGAGAGCGAAACGGCGTGGGGTCAGGTAACAGTGGACCCCTCTGACCCTCCACCTCCCGCCCAGCCTCCCAGACACGCTCAGCTCTTTTCTGGGCAGCATCCCGTCTTCCTCCCTCTCCCCTTCACCTCTGCGGGGCATCAGCAAATGATAAAACATTGAGCAAAACAGTCAGGGTTGCTTTGATGAAGTCAACAGGAATTTACTTTGGGGATTTGTATTATATGTGTGTGTGTGTGTGTGTGTGTGTGTGTGTGGTTGTTTTTTTAAATTTTATTTTTCAACCACAGTTTTCATTCAGTGTATTTCTACACCAGTTTCAGATGTACAGCAAAGTGGCCGGAAAACCAGGCACTCTAGAGTGGTCCCCACACTGCCCCAAGCACCCACCTGGCCCTGTTCCTTGGTATTTCAACATTATTGACTATATCTCCCATGCCACACACCGCATCTCTGTGGTTATTCTGCAACTACCAATTTGTACTCCTTAATCCCTTCACCTTTTCCACCCAGTCCCCATTCCCCCTCCCCTCTAACAGCTGTCCATCTGTTCTCTGAATCTATGAGTCTGTTTCTATTTTGTCTGTTTGTTTATATTGTTCATTAGATTCCACATACAAGCAAAATGATACAGTATTTGTGTGCGTTTTATGTTTTTAGGGACCAGCAATGCATCCTATATCCAAATGAGCTTCATATCTTGTTCCTATAACAGTGACAGGAGAGCAATCTGCCTTAACAGGACCTAGAGCAACAAGTAAAAGTAATACCTACGTTTTTTGAATAGCCGATAAGAAATTGAAGCATCAACTTCTAATGGTGACAAAGCTGATGTGTGAACATTGGAAAATCTTTAAAAATGATCTCAGAAATTAAACCCTTGGTAATCCCAAAGCGATCACGTCACTAAGATAGGCGGGTTTTCGGGGACCACAGCATGCGTGTCTTTATGGCAGCTCTGTCAACCAGGGCTTGCTGGTACCTTCCTGAAGCAATGAGTGGGCCCACGGAGCATGGGCATCACAGTGTGATGGGCGTATACAATTTAAAGGAATGGTCTTTGGTGTTTCTGAAGCCCCAGGTGGTGGGCTGACAAGAAGGTATTCATGTTTCAGGCAACTCGGGCACAGCAGACACAGTCGCATGGATGGCTCCTCAGTGGGTGTGTCTGGGACCTGGGGTCAGACAGCCTGGTTTAAAATCCTGTCACAATTACCTCTATGCTATTTACCGTGGATGAGTTATTTAAGCTCATACCTATATGCACATGTATATTTCAAGACTACCACCAGTAGGTTAATGAAAAAGTCAGACACAAAAATTAGGTGTCATGTGTTTAGGGTTTTAGGATCTTTTAGTGGGTAACACGGGCACGTCTGAATTATCCCTGCTGACATTCAGATTTCTCGGATAATCTCAAATTTCCATTTACCAGGATAAAACACCTGCACGTATACAAAGTATCATATGCACAAAGAATTGTCAAACTCCATTTCTTGCCTACCTCTCCAAACTAAACACACTGTCCTGAGCGGTGGAGAGCGTTATTTCTGTTTCACACATCCCTGGCGCACGGCATGTACCGTGTTGTTGGGCCGACACCTGCACAATGAGACTGTCCCATGTTTATCCTACTAGCCGCCTTTAAAGTTTCTGTCTGGGCTTCCACCACGCTCGAGCCATTGGATGGTATCTAGCTACTTCAAATCACGAGGAGGGGGAGTCGCCAGTATACCGCCCAACTGTCTATGTGGTTGAAATTAAAACAAATTCCAGAACCACAGCGAGTGTAGGTGTGGAATTTTGAACATTTTGTAGAAGCAGACCGTAATTCTCCTCCAGCCGCGTGTGGGTGATATTTACGTGTCTCTTTCATCTATTTTTGTCACTATTTTTCCTAGACTAAAATCTTTAACTCAAAGGAAAGTCCATAGGCTCCCCCACCCCAAAAGGCACATCGAAAACCTAGCAGGAGTAATGTAGCATCCTGGGGAAGAAGACGTGTCTATTTTTATAATGAGAGTAAATTTCAAGTAAAACACTATGTGTATGTGCATCTAAATACATATTTTTTCTTTAGAGAAATTTTTAAGTGTTCATATAGAAATATTTCCAAAAATATTAATCTCAAGGGGATGTTGTTAAATCACTTAAGCCTGAAATCATCTACGGTTATGCCTTCATGTATTCATTCATTCACACACAAACTTTACCACACAAGACTCGGCACCAAAATGAAAGGAAGCAGGTCTCTTCCAGTGGGGCCTTTAGAGCCAGTTAAGAAATGAACAATGTTCTCAAATAATTATAATGAGGTGGAGCCACAAAAGAGGTAGAAACTGAGGTCCATGGGATTTTGGAAAAAGCGATTCACTGTCAGTGGGGAGGGTGGGATGCCCGGAAGCCAGATGCAAAGAGCCAGGGTGACCCAGAGGCCCGGCGAGGTTCACGGACAAGGTGGCGTCTGGGCCAGCTGCTTACCGCACGGCCCTCAGTGATTACCTGTCGAGGAGGGCATTCCAGCTGGAGGAAAACACACACGTGGGGGCGCGGAAGGGCACTGGTGGGGGGTCTATGTGCAAAGTGGGGAAGAGTGCTCAAAGCGAGGCTGGAACCAGGAAGGTGATAGGTAGACAAAGTCCAGTGTGCTCCAAGAACCAGATTCGGAGTCTGGGCGTGGAGAACGGGGAAGGATGAGAGATTACAAAGACTTTGAGCTCCACAGCCAAGATGGAGGGGATGCTCTTAAAAGGAACAGGAAAATCGGGTTAAAAAAATAATACTTTTGGAAACCAAGATAAATTCAGGTTGTGCGTCATTGCATGTGAGGTACTGCGATAGCAACATCCCTATCACAAGTAATATGAGTAAATTACTTTGGCCCCTGTGGAAAGGGCCTCAGGTGGCACATGCCTTACTCAGTCTCATGCCAATGACAGGGCCTTTCCTCCGCAACGGTGGCACAGCAAGCACTGTCCCCTGTCTCCCCAGGCATTACTGTCTTCTTTGTATTTTGCATTTCATATGTATCTTCACCTAATTTAACTTTACCCTACTAGATACTAAGCAATTTGAGGACAAGAGTTATACTTTTGTCATTATATTCTTCACAGTGCTTAGTAAAATGTCTTCTGCACGTAACAGTCACTTAAAAAATACCTTTTTGAATGAACAGGGAAAGGAAATGAATCTTCCTGGAGAACTTAAAGAAGATCAAGAGAAAAAAGAACAGAGAGGAACTTTGGTATATTCCAAAAGGAATGTTTTTCATTGATTGAAGACTATTACATTAGCTAAAGTAATTAAGTATATGATATATATTTATAAATTTCACACTGCTTTACTGCATTACTACTGTATTTAAATTAGTTTTAAGCCATTCTGAGCACCAGAATGTTAAAAAAAAAAAAAAAGCAAGGTGTTTTATTTTCACTTTGGGTCCAAGATTAACAACAACAAAAAAAGGAAAGTATTTGCATTTTTCTTGTAGAGCAAGGAATGGATAATGAGTTCGCTGGGCCTGAAATATTTTATGAACGTTTAAGGTGTGTACGCCACAATATTCTTTGCTGCTGTTGAACAAAATGACAGCAGTTTTAAAACAAATGGTACCGCACCTTGCAGTGCGTGAGGCTTTATAGTCTCAAAGTCCTTTTATTCCATTTCATCCCAACAACATTCCAGCAAGAGAGGAAGCTCTTAATTCATTGGTAAATGATGAAATTGAAGCTCAGGCGAACTTGTCCAAAGGCATGTATGTGGCTGTTACATCAAAAAGCTTGGCAAGTTCTCCTCATCTTCTGGCTTTTTCTCCTTCATTATTATTGTTACTGTTACGTATTTGTTTAACTCCAATTGGTCACACTCAGACGTTCAGTTTTTCTCTTTATTTAGTATAAAAGCAAAGCTTCCACTTGCATTCAATAACTATTGAATCCTAAGTGTGGAAGCAATATTTTTGCGTGGCGGTGCCGAACCTTTATGCCACTAGTAGGTTAATGTATAAAAATGAAGGAATGAATGGTCTTAGAATCTTTAATAAATTATTTCTTCTTCCAAGACCATTTACTAGAGCAAACTGTTTCCTATTTTCAGAGCCAATAAATAGGAGTATTCCAAATATTTCCCACACATATATAGCTTGGCCTTTTAATGTAGATTTTGGAGGAATTATATAGCAATTCCATATTCTATCAGTATTTTACTTTCAGCAGTTCCAAGATGTGAAGAGGCCTGATTTGATTATACCCAGTCTGTCCTCTTATTTCCCTGTGTTGCTACACTTTCCTTCTACCATGTCGCCGGGTCTTTTAGAAATGAGGACCACATCTCTATTAGGTCATGCACCGTGGAAGAGCTGATAGTTGAATTCCAGCTGAAAGAGAGCTGTTAGATTGTCTACTGTCATTTCATTTTATAAGGACGGACCAGGAAACAAAAAGTCAGTGAACTAAAGTCTGACCCCCCTCCCCCACCCCCGCCTTGGGGAATAATGGCCCTTACACAGCAGTTTTGCACACTTGGGTCTGTTACTTCAAATCTCTGTACCTCATGTCTCCTACCTGTGACCTTTAATATGAGAGTAAGGTAAAAAAAATAAATGTGAATATGCTTTGAAAACCATATGCCATATGCTCCCGAATGTGTACATTTTAGAGAATACTATTGTATCAACTGCAGCTCTGCCACTGGTGATGCTTTTCTCCGCGCTGTCCGCGCTTTGTTCTGTGCTACGAGGTGAAACAAAACTGCTTAGTTTTCTCTCACAGATACAGTGGGTGTTCCTGCTCATCTATTAATTCTGTCCAAACTGTTCAAAGGCTGGCTCAACAATTCTCCTGAACATATGCAAATATCAAGCTTAAAAATTAATTTTGAGTGGAAACCTTCATTCATTTCCAGGCAAACAGTGAAATTTAAAAGACTAGGCAACACCAAAAAAAAAATTACCCCATTAATACTTCACTGAACAAGTGCTATTTTGGACACAGTTATAAAAATGTGCCTTTACACGTTTTCCAATCAGTGAAGAAGACAATTCTTGTGCTTATGAGGTTCTCTATGTCTCAACAGAGCTCTTACCGACAGAATATTGCGCTGATTTATTGTCAATGCTGGGTATCGGATTGGATTTCACACTGGTAAGTTGGTATCATCTTCAAAAGATACATAGTTAAAAGGCACTGATGTATAGACATATGAACACATTAACGTATCATACATGTATGAAACCTCCAAACCCTGTCCCCTGCAAATAAAAAGGAATAAAATAAAAGCGACTTCCAATTTTTACCGAAGCACCAATAAAACAGATCTGAGCTAAAAAGCAGTAAAAATATGACTGTTCTTGAAAGAAACTATAAACAAAATGAAAAGGGAGCCCACTATATGAAAGAACACATTTGCCAATGATACATCTGATAAGGGGTTAATTTCCAAAATAAGTAAAGAACTTTACAACCAACACCAAGAAAACAAATGGTCCGATTCAAAAATGAGCAAAGGACCTTAATAGACACTTCTCCAAAGAGGACATGTAGGTGGCCCATAAAAATATGATAAAATGTTCAATATCACTAATCATCAGAGAGATGCAAATTAAAACTACAGTGAGGTTATCACCGCACACCTGTCAGAACGGCTACCATCAATAAGTCAACAAACAACAAGTGCAGGCAAAGATGTGGGAAAAGGGGACTCTCTTGCACCATTGGCGGGAAGGCAGACTAGGAAACCCACTGTGGAAAGCAGTATGGAGTTTCCTCAAACATTAAAAATGGAACTGCCTTTTGACCCAGTGATCCCACTTCTGGGGATATACCCTAAGCATCCTGAAACACCAATCAGAAAGAATGTGTGCACCCCTGTGTTCAGAGCGGTGTTATTTACAATAGCCAAGACCTGGAAATGGCCCAAGTGCCCATCGGTAGATGAGTGGATAAAAAAAACTGTGGTCCATTGACACAGTGGAATATGACACGGCAACTCTTGCCCTTTGCGACAGCATGGATGCCCTTGGAGAATATTATGCTAAGCGAAATAAGCCAGTCAGAGAAAGACAAATACCATGTGATCTCACTCATATGTGGAATATAATAAATGAAATAAACTGACAAACAAAATAAAACCAGTGGCATGGATAGATGGGACAGACTGACAGATCTCAGAGGGTAGGGGGTGGGGGGCCTGGAAGAGAGTAGCCGAAGAATGCATTGCATCATGCATGGCCCATGGACGCAGACAACAATGTGGTGAAAATTGGGGTGGGGGAGGACTGGGGGGCAAAAGGGGAGAAATCGGGGGACATCTGTAATAGTGTCAACAATTAAAAAGAAGAAATACATATAACTTCACAACAAAAACATCTGACTGTTCTTACCATGTTAATTCTGGTCAGTTTTATTTTGCTGCTAAAGATAGCTTGAACTCTACTGATTTACTAACTTTTACTAACACTTCAACAGTACTGAAAATCTGTATATTTTATCAAAGTAGTAAAAATTGAATTTATTTTTGTAAAGCTGTAATAAATAAGTCAAGAGTATAGACTCTAGCCAAATAAATGAGTACCGACTTTAAAATTATTTCCCAGTTTCAACTTTCAATAAAATCAATTGCATTTAATCATTTCAAAACTGCACTGACTTCTATAATTAATTGCATGTTCGTACCTAGAAGCTTTTTTTTCCATGATGTAGCCAGAAAAATAGCGTGGTAAACACACCGTGATGAACCAGGAAAGCCTGGATTTAAAGGGTTCGTTCATCCAAGTCTCTGCTTTTCAATCACTACGCCCTAATTTTGGCTCACTTTTTGGCTGAAAACTCAATTTTCCAGGTTTCACTAGCAAGAAGCTTGATAACCCAATCAATATTCAGTCAATTGGAAGAACAGCTCAAATTGATTACTTTAATAGCTACCATTGCTTTTAACAGTATATGACAACACGTGCATAACAGTAATCCAAATGATATAAAGTATAAGTTCTTCATGGAAATCTTATATATCTTATCTTTATTATGTATATATATATATGATTTTCATAAAGAGAAACATTTGCATAGATAATATAGTTAATCCTGAATGGATAGATGTTTCAGAAGTTCTGAAGAATGTACTGCACTTGTAAGACAGCCATAAACTATAAAATTCAATTTTCCATTATATCTACTATTAGTACATTTTTCTTAGACCTGTGATCTTCTCAGTGTTTCTGATTTTATAATCATAAAATAGATAATATGCACACAAATATACATATGTGCATATATATCTTATAAGTTTCATAAAAAATGGTAATGCTTCTACAAAAATTTAAGATAAATGCCAAATATTAAATGCAAATACTATAGTAGTAATGGCAATAAAGAACATTCTTACTGAAATATCAAAAATATCAAAGGTAATTCATTAGTTTTTAGTGACAGAGGAATTATCAACCAACATCTTAATTTAGAAAAATCGATGAGAAGAAAGGGAAACATAAATGTTGGTAGTAGATAATTTTTGTTTTCTGAATTATGAGATTCCTACCTACTAGTTATATCTGGAGCATAGTCTAGAATATGTTAAGTAACCTGGAACTTTATTACAACAATAATAAAACAAGAGGAAGTCAAATGCTCTATGATACATTACACAAATACAGCCATAAAATCAGGCAATGCTAAGTGTCCAAGTCCATGAAGATGAGTATGTTCACCCTGCCCAAGCAGGTCATGGTGCAGCAAAAAAAAGAAAGTTCCATGAGAAGACTGTTCCAAATAAAGATGAAAAGAAAGAAAATTGTTCCATGTAAGCTCTTCTTTTATTATTACTATTTTATTGTTTATGCTATTACAGTTGTCCCCTGTAAGCATTTCTTCTATCTTCGATTAATGTAATTAATAAAATTCAAATATATACTTTGTTCCTGATCATGCTTTCTAGTTGCAAATTACTATTAACAATAATTTCCTCCTATCTAGTCTTATATGTTCAAATGCATTTATCTCCCGCACCTGGGAAGATGCTATGCAGTGTGTGCCATGTGAACGTGTGTTTGTGCACAGTCGCTGAGGATAAGCCTGAGCTCGGACATTCCTGTCTCTTTAATAAACTGTCTATCCAGCGAGGTAATTAGTACTTACGTTTTCCATCTCAACCTCCGCGAACTTAATTTAGAAGTGACTGAAACCCGGAGAGCCTAACAGGGAACGTATAGATTTTCTATGACAACATACTTACAAGTAGGAAAAAAAAAAAGTACATACCTGTTGGGTATGTCACCCATGTATTTATTCATTCAAAAAATAATTATCGAGTTCTAGCTTGGTGATAGGCTCTGATACTAGATTTTGTGGATACTGAAATGAATTTAGAACTGAATACTTTTCCTCAACAAGTTTGCTCTGTGGTGGCTACAGAACTATCCACGTCAATCACCTTTTTTCCCTACTTGAACTGTGAGTTTTCGTTCAGGAAGTATAAAACATAAGCATGAGTTACACAAATGATTAAAAAATGCCTCACAAGTGTTGTTTCTTTGGCAAGTGGTAATCCCAAACTCTAGACTAACAAAATCAATAAAATGTAAAAACCATTCATTGCGGTATGCAAATATTGCTAAACGTGAGCAAAGGCTCCCACTGTGAGTTATCCGAAGTAGCACGAGGGCGCTTTTGCCTTGGGGCACCTGCGTGGGTGCGTGCGTGATATACTTTAATTGGATGGAATTTCTCATTTCCTTCCTAGGGAAGCCCACGTGAGCCATTATTGCCCATACTTCTAAAGGGGGTGCCCGCTCACAGTCACTCTCCATTTTGTAAAAATAGTCTTTGATGCTTAATGATACGTGTGCTCCCACACCTTGCCGCTGACGGGAGCTTGCCAACTCAGGTGAAGACCCCTGATTCAAGCTGGAACATTCAAACTCTCTCTCACATCTGGACGGAGGATCCCAGCATCACAAAATCGCCGGGGCCGGCTACCGGGAAGGCCAGCGCTCCCCTGTGCAGCATCCACACTCATCTGCGTCATCGCTTTGCTCGGGCATGTGTGCTCAGCTGCACCTTCAACTGAGCAAACCACCCAGTCTTTTCTTAATACATCCGCAGAACCAGAGGGCTGCGGTCAACGTCTGTCACTTGTAAGACGGTTAATTGATAAAACATGTAAGTGACAGGCAGGGAGGAGGTGGAAAACAAAATGGAAGTACTTTGTCTCTGGTCTGTGGCCATCACGGATGGTATTACCAAACGCGAGATCGCAGGTACCTCCTTAAGGGGCCCCGCTGTTCAGAAAACAGGAAAATGTCAACAGGATTAAGGGCACTACCATAAAAAAGAAGTGTCTTACTGACTTTATAAAAAATAAAGTAATCCTCGGCCTACTTAATTTAAAACAGAAGGTTAAAAAACTCACTTCAGTGAATTTTTTCATTTATGAATATCTTTGACTTAAAAGTTTAATCTATGACATAAAATAATCTAACACTGCTATACAAATTGTTGTGTAAACTTTACTTAAATACCATCCATGTATTTAAAAAGAATCTTTCTCTTTTAAGCCACGTTTTCAGGGTTTGTTTGTTTGTTTGTTTTTAATAGCAACAGATGATAATAGAGGAAAATAAATGGTATATAAAATTAATGTAGACCTAACTGAAGAAAAAGATATTGTGACTGATGGCAGAAGGGAGGGCTGATAGAAAGAAAGGGAAAATACCTCCTTGTGAATAAGGGGAAAGTTCCAGGTTTTCACATTAGTCAGTCTCTAATATATCTTCTTCCCACTACCACCATTTGTGGGGAAAGAGAGCAGAACGAGGTTGGCTGAAAAAGCTAACTTGGATAGCTTGTCCTGCTGTAGGGGTTGTGTGTGAAGAGACATATATGTGTCCAAATGACCTGCAGAAGAATAAGTTTTTGACACTAAGTAAGAAGAAGACTGGGAACGAATGACAGAAAAGGATTTTAAGTCCAAGGTAGAATTCATGGTAAGTCCTAAAAAGTAAAAAAGTAAATATGGTTGAGATATGTATCAAACTGTACCTTATTTTTCAAAAGGTTGCTCCAAAATAAGTATGTATCTGCTATTCTGTTCAATGCATGTTGAAATTTAGATACCTTGAGGATAGGCGCATTTCACACAGGCGCCATTCCCGATCACGAACACGGGCTATTCAAGAGCCCACTACTGGAACTTCTGTTGGGGGGACACTGCAAACCCGAGCATTCACTTTTCCATTTTCATACTGGTGATTTCTTGGAGGTTTGTCTGGGAGTGACACACTTCTAGTTTCCATTTCAGCTTTGCTAGTAACTACTTTATGCATTTGAGCATTTTCATTAACCTGAAATATTAATTTCGCATGTATTTTTAATGAATTCCTCCTAGAAACAAGAGACTCCATTATGTTGAAATGTGCATTTCTATGATAAATCTACGTACCAAGATTTTGACCCTCTCCTGATATAAAACCCTTTGGGGGGGGGGTCCCTTAACATCCCAGAGTGTATGTCAGCCACGTCGCCGGCAGGAGGGCACAGGAAGGTGGGCTGCTTGCCCTCCAAGGTCATTTCTGGCATTGACATAACAGGCACTGAATAAAACATTTTAAATCAGTGAACAAATCAATGAAACAATAAACATATAAGACTATTAGACAAGCTTGAGCAAATCATTAAACTGATTTAGGCGTAAGTCTTCTTCTCGAGCAGCTCGCTCACGAGGAGCTACGTCTTGGGGGTAATTCGGGCCGGCCTCTAAGGTCAGGCCACCTGCTCTGCCAGCCCTGACACCTACTAGTTCAGTGACCTTAGGAGAGTTATTTCTGGATTCTGGTTTCTTTCGCTGAAAAATGAATTTAATAACAGGTCTCACCTCAAAGTGTTGTTGTGGATGTTCAGTGAAAGAATACAGGGAAAGTGCTTAGCACGGCCCCTGGCACAGAGAGTGGTCAATGAGCATTGGCTGTTTTTAGTACACCCTGTCCGCTTACCTAAAGCGAAAGATCTGCTCGTGGAGCTGGGCCCTGATAGCGGCCGACCGCAAATAAATTGGCTGCAAACATCACATACCACCGCACCTGATGAATGCTTTTAGAAAATGTTTTTGTAGAATCATACTATTCAAGACAGTCTCTTCTTCATAAGGAAACATCGTACGGGGTGACCTTGCTTCCTATTATCTGCCCAGACTTTTCTGCTTGGCATCCCTTTGGCCCTGCCACTTCCCTCCCAGTACCCCCCCAGGGACATTAAGTGAATTCCCCATAGAAAAGGGAGCAGAAATTCCATTCCACAGTCTTAAGGGCTTTAGAGGGGTGGTATTCCTCTCACACTGTTTTCCTGTGACGACTGACACACAGGAAATCGGCACAGCTGGAGACAGCCCATCCCAAGGGCACCTGGGCCGCAACGCCCAGTCAGGGGCGCCCACTCAGAGCAGCAGGGGTGCGCTTCGGTAATTATGAAACCTTCTGAAAGTGAAATAGGCAATTAGTGGATTTCCATCTTATTTTTAAACTTTCATGGGAAACTCAAGTGTATTCAATTCTTTCACTTGCAATTACAGGGCTAATTAACAGAGCTGGTGGCACTCTGTGTATGATAATGACACTTAGTTGCTGGCTGGAAAACCAATAAAGAATTGCAAATGAAATTAAATTCAATATGAAAATAGGCCACAGTGAAGCAAGGGTGAGAAGAGGTGCCAGCAACTTAAATATGAAGTGGTTACACACACTATATGCTTATCGTTGTCTGGGCGTTTCTGTGCCAAGCACCGTTATTTAACAGGACAGTTATTTATAGACTGACAAGCATTAAACTTTCACAAATCTAAACTATGGCTCAAATATATCTTCTAAATAGTTCTAGATATTTTGGGGAACCTATATAACATTAAATCATTCAACCATGCTTTCTTGTGATTGATGCTAGGAATCCAAAAATGAATGAAATATAGCTTACGCCTCTGACATCGAAAATGAGTAAAAAAGGCAGATAGGTCAACACCCATAGTCATTCCTATTCTCTCCCTGAATACTCCTTTCCCCCCTTGCTCTGACCTCTCTGCCACGAGGGTACCACTTTCCCTGGGACCTCCTAGAGGACTGGCCGTTTTCGCATCAAAAACTCAGCACCGTCCGGTACGGAAGTTCAGTAAACGTCTTAACCGCCGTTGCACGTAGACCCCTTCTCCCCCACGAAAACACCCAGTTCAGAATTTCCTGTCATCACATTATATCTATATCCCTCCTTGTCACAGTCAACTATGGTAACTGTGGACTACTGGCCCTCCATCCTTGACAAATTTAGCCTCCGGGTTCCTGTAAATACCTTCACACGGTCATAATGCTTTATAATATCAACATCCACAGAAACCAACCTCCCAATAGCCTGCCTTCGCAAATCCTTAACCTCTAATAATATAAGCCTCTAATAGACCTCTAATAATATAAAAACGCATCACCACTTTAACTCAGCCCTTCTCTCTTAAGCCATAGCCTCTGTTTTACTGCCAGTAAATGCAAGTCATGCATGACCTCCATTTCCATTAACTCATCCTATGGCCAACATCTTCTATCATTGTTCCAGCTCACTC
Source organism: Mormoops blainvillei (assembly GCA_004026545.1). Classification (NCBI taxonomy): domain Eukaryota; kingdom Metazoa; phylum Chordata; class Mammalia; order Chiroptera; family Mormoopidae; genus Mormoops; species Mormoops blainvillei. The sequence goes on from PVJD01008376.1 coordinate 67,819, forward strand.
TTTTAGAACAACCACAACTATTCAGCCCTTCTTGGACTAACAGTTGATTGGTCTAATCATTATTTTACTAAACCCTTACTTAGCATAAAAATCCATGGCCCTTTATTATAATCTTTATAATAATCTGCATCCTCAACTATGGCCACTCCCCTGATTCACTCGTTTGGTGTTTGAAAACATTTGTAAATATACCCAATTCCCTACCTGCACAGCTGAATAAGGTGTGTGTGGGGGGGGCGGGGTGTGGCTTTCCCCATGGTCCTTCTCATCTTGATGGAAGCCCTACCTTTCCAGTTGTCAGGTCAAAACATATGGAGTCACCTCTGACTCCTGCCCTTCTCCCACCCCCCACATCCGCTTCATCAGCAAATCCTGTTGACTCTAAAACACGCCCATGCCTCACCACTTGCTGCTATTCTAATTCAAACCCCCATGTGTCCTCCGTGTGAACGGGTTCCTGCTTCCTGCATTGCTCCACTACAGGGTTGTCATCGCACTGTCCCCCACCACACTCCTTCTCGCCGACTGCCACCAAACCACGCGCCGTGCCGTCAGCCTCTATGCATTGACTGGTCCCTCTGCCTGGAATGCCCTTCCTGCCGCCAGCCACAGGGCTCACCCTGAGGTCAGATGGTGTTTATGGTACCAATAAAGAAAATGGGCGGTAGTATTTATATTGCCAAATAAAGACAAGAACTGTTTAGAGAAAAGACAGCAAGAACATTTGGACGGCCAGTATAGCTAGGATTTGAAAAGTAAAGCTGAAAGAATCAAATACAGGGAAAGACATTCTGAAAAAAAAAAAAAAAACCCCAGGAAGGAGAATGCCCTGCTATACCCCTGTAGGGTTCTCTCTAATTGGGAGGCATATATTTAAAGATACAAATGGATCCAGCAGAAAGTAATCACGTAGCAAAATGACACTTTGCAATACTAATACATTTGGTTTAAATTAGAGTGTCACGGGACTTTTTTTTTTTTAACGTGGAAGATAACAGGGTTGACGGAGAGCTCAGGTCTAAACACTTGACACCTAAGAATAGCAATTATTTCACCTAGTTACTCAAAGACATTGGTTTCCTTCCCATCTCCCTCTTGCTGTGAACAACTTTAACTCTTCTAAATAAACATCTCTACCCCCAACAGTCTGTTGAGTAGAAATAGTCTAGATTCATGCTTTTATTTTGCAGCTGTTTGACAAGTTGGGAGAGGGAACAAAATTTCATCTTCAAGAGTTATCCAATTGGAAAACGGTTGAGTGCTCACTGCACGCAAGCCATTCTGTAAATTTTGTACAGCACATGCCAATTTTACAAATGGTCTTTGCACTCAAACCGTATTACAAAAGAGAACTACAGAGACACAGCTAATAAAGATGTAGAAAATGGCATATTCATGGAGGAATTTACAGGATATTAAGTGATTGTAAAAGTTAACAGGGACAGAGCTATTTGGCTAGTAGGGTTAAAGAAGACTTTAGGAGGGGGTCTCTTTTGCTGTTGTTACTCTTACTTGTGCGTTTTGGCAAACTATAACGTGACTTTTTAAGAACCGTTTGCTACCCAAAGTCACTGTAACTTGTGTTGCACAAAATACATTTAAACCAATAAAAATGAAATGCAGGCAGGGTGCGAAGCTGAAGTGTTAACTTGCAAAATTCTAAAGCACTATTACGAAACACATTTCTGACATCCACAGGCCACCGAAAAGGAATCCAGCACCAGGCCTGACAGGCAGTCGTCCAGCCCAGGGTCACACACCACCCTTGCTGAAGAAGTCACTCTGAGCCTGCGGCAGACCTTCGACCCTGAACATGCACTGAGAAGCGTCAGAACTGGGAGGGGCGCCCTGCACCGCCCTGGCTAGCCTGCATTCTCCGCCTTTCCTGATCTGAAGCGGAACCTGGGTCCTCAACGAAGACGACTTAATTTTCTGTACGGAAAAGTCAGACTGTGTAACGAAAATCATCTAAGAATGTCAAGGTGCTTATGCACGTTAAACACGAATTATAAAAACAAACTAGTAGACTACGTACATCTTTACCTGTTGGGTAAGGATTGGGGGAGATTCTTGGAGGTGCGAGGAAAGCTACGCTTTGGTTTCTTGCTCGCGGTCTTCTTGCGGCCGCCAAGCCCGGTCGTAGCAAGGAGCCCGGGTCCGTTTTGTGTGGTGAGTGGGCCAGTACAGAAATAATACTGGACTTAAGAGTGAGGGGTCCCGAGCCCAAATTTCATCCGTTACTAAAGTAGTCGTGCACCTTTGGGCAAGACACTTAGCTTTCATGCTCCTTAGTTCTCTTATTATTTGAAAGGAGGGAGGTTGAGCAAGCAGTTCCTGTGGCCCCATCATGTGCGATCATTTTGGGACCAACGGAAGACGGCACCCAGAGTGTTCTGGAATAACACCTAGCATAGTTGTGTGTGAGATCAGTAGGAATAGAACTCAATAATCACCTATGTATCCCCCAGAATATGAAAAAAGACGGAAAATATGAATAGGGATATTAAAAAAGAAGTAACGCTTAGCAGAAGGCTCTGGCGGAAGCAGTAGAAAAGGCGGGTGTGAGAAAATAAGGAGAATTGAGGGTAAGGATTCATGACCTTTCGTGTTGGTAGTCGCAGGGCACGGTGTGTCCAATTTTTGGTTTATTTTCCGTGGTAGCAGCCAATATCTGTTTGGGAACAATGAGTTAATTAATGCAATACAACTGAAAACACATTGGGGAGATCTTAGTATAATATAAAGCAGCATGAACAAGGAAATTGTTTAGAATTAGGAAAATAAGAGCCCTGAACCAATGTGACCAGGGAGGGCACTTTGTGTGAACCAGACAGTTCAGCTGAGTAAAACTGGGATCTCACCAACCTGGAGGAGTCAATGAATAGCTGTGATTAAATAATGATGTTAGACCATAAATCTAGGAACATGTTAACAAATTGGATAGAATGTCAGACTAGAAATACATCTTTCTCTGGTGTTTTTATACTGTGCAGAAACAGTAGCTTAGCTGAAGTATCTTACACTTAACCAGCTTTCCTCGACTTAGGGAATTAATTGGTAAGCACTTTAGGGACAGTCTTCGGTCCCCTGTGATTGCCGCCCATTTCTCAGACGCTCCCAAGAATGAAGAGCGGTCCCAGGGAAGAGTCACATAGAGGATGAACCTCAATGACCTCCATGCAACACCGACAAGCAACTGTGGTTGACAGTAAGTGCTTTAAAATCCCTCTATCAGCATTTTCTACAGAAAGGAACAGAGACGGGCCCACTGTTCTCCATGGCTGCTTTTTTATTTGTTTTTATAAGCATGAGACTGAGAGCAGAGAGAGCTGCTACTAATTCTTCAATGAATATTCAAACATTGTTAAGCAAGGACTTTGCAAGTCAGTTCTAAATGTCCAAGTTAGCCAGCAACGGTGCCCGTCTTCCTCCCAAGTGAATTTATTCTTTCAAAATAACAAACACTGAGTTTATACATTAAAGGCAAACTCAAACAAGCATCACATAAAACAACATGTTTTTGAATAAATTCAGTTGTTTTAGGCACCTGCATCTGTTGACTAAGTAGTAGACATGTAACGGGCTTCTTCCAGAAGAATGAGTTCCGGAAAGCAGGTTCTAGTCACGGCACATGCAGGAAGTCATTGCACACAAGGTAAAGAAAAGAAGAAACACAAACTTGCAAACTGCTGTGTGCAAAGTAGAATACGTGATCCCTGGCCGTTCAACAGAAAAATATTCCTCCCAGGCATGTTTAAGGCACAACCTAAGCTTGACCCAAAGGCAGCATCGGAAGACAGGGAAGAAAAGAGTGTTCCAGATGCCACACAATTATTTGGTAACCTCTCCAGCTTTTCTCTTTCCTCATGGTAAGTGACTTTGTTTGGACTTCGCTTTCTAGACCCTGAAAATAATTTGGAAGAATTCTGGGAGCAGCCCTTGCCCTCAGTAACTCTCTCAGATTTGATTCTAGAGGGAGAGTCAAGCACTGCAGAGTTAAAGTCATACATTCACCCTGTAAAATGTGAAGTCAGTGAAGAACGGGCAAGAGTTTGATGTCTCCCAAACAAAGGAAAATGATTTGAGCTGTTTTCTAAATTTTTAACATGTGTCACAGAAGTAGGTTTGCTTCTGAAACATGCCAGACCAAGGGAAGACCATTTCCAAACCACCTCCTTTATTCCAAACACGAAACGGATGGTGTTGGAACAACAAACAGACCTCACCTCCCGTCCCGGCTCAGCCACTAGATAATTGTGTGCAAATTCCTCATCCTCTCCTGGCCTCAATTTCTCCACGTAAAATGGAGAGTATACTCTGTGATGGGCCTGCTGCGGGGACAGGAAACCATGTGTGTAAAACATGTGGTACGTTTTTGACAGAGGGCATGTACCTAAAAATGGTTGCCAATAAGACTCCTAGGAATCTCTATCAGTTTATATGCTAATGATGAAAATATTTTTAAATGCAAAATCGTCTCTAGCTCAAAAGCCAAGGCAGTAGTTTCCTGACTTTGTTAGCACATCTCCTTGCAAATTTGCCAAGCAACCTACAATTCCTCTTTTTTTTTTAACTTCTAGAAATTTTATAGCTTTATTTTTTATTAAATGTATTGGGGTGACATTTGTTAATGAGATGATATAGGTGCCTTGGCCAGTGTGGCTCAGTTGGTTGGAACATCGTCCTTGTAAGCTGAAAGGTCATGGGTTCGATTCCAGTCAGGGCACATGCCCAGGTTGTAGGTTCGGTCCCTGGTCAGGGCAGGTATGAGAGGCAGAAGACTCATGTTTCTCTCTCACATCAATGTTTTTCTCCCTCCTTTGCCCTCTCTATAATCAACAAGCATGCCCTCAGGTAAGGATAAAAAAAATTATATAGGTTTCAAGTGTTACAATTCTATGATACACGATGTGTATATTAATTACATTGTATGCCAACCACCCGAAGTTGAATGTCCTTCCATCACTGTATGTTCAACCTCCTTTACCCTCTACAACCTCCTCACCCACCTCACTCTCTCTTATAACCACCATACTGTCATCTGTGTCTATGAGGTTTTTATAAAAAATTGATTTGAGAGAGAGGAACTTTGATTTATTGTTCCACTCATTCCTGCATTTACTGGTTGACTCCTATACGTGCCCTGACCAGGAACCAAACCCGCAACCCCAGTGCATTGTGACAACACTCCAACCAACTGAGCTACCCAGCCAGGGCTATGAGCTTTTGTTTGTTTCTTTTTCTTAAGAGTCTGAATAGAGAGGCAAACTTAGAGTGATTTCTTCTACAGTCACGTTCAAGGACTTTACTGTTAGAGACCCTCCTAATCAGTACTTGAAACCGATGATCCTTATGACTTTGGTTAAATGTAGCTTTAAATCCTAGCTCTAGGAGTCACCCCTCTCTCCCCCCACCCCCACCCCTGAGACCTAGCTAGCCTTTCTCCCAGATAAGCAGCAGCCC
>PVJD01008377.1:0-73245 GCA_004026545.1 Mormoops blainvillei
AAAGTAAGTTTTACGCTACAGATGGGGGAAGGAGGTTCAGAGAGGTTAAGAAACGTGTGTGCCCGAGGTCACAACGCTAAGGAAACTGGCTGAGCTAGGATTTGGGTTGCTGCTTTTTCCACGGTGCCAGGTTACTTTGCCCAGACAACGCAAGCACAAAGTAAGTATAAATGCAGACTTGCTCATTTTCCATTCAAGCAACCCATTTGCCGTGATCAATGTAACTTCCACCTACCAACCTGACTGTGTAATGACTTTTCCTCATGGGCAACACAGACACACACGCACCCCCTAAACAAACCACTCTGCATCGGACAAGGAAAAAAAACTGCCACTGGAAGACTGAGGAAATCACAACTCCAAACCCCCCAAGTTCCTAAACGCAGAGCTTTAAAGTATGTGCAGCTCGACAGCATATGGCAAATCAATTACTAGTTTAAATCTTAAAACAAAAACATGGCAAGTGTGGTGCAGGAATAATCAAGAACAACGGCTTGGGTTAGATTACGGTGAACCACCAGAGTTCTGAACACAATAAATCATCATTCCAGGCAATGGGAAGCCATATTGACACTTATTCCTAATTTGAATATTTAATTAGGGTGAAGTTCTTCATCAAATTATCGCAGAACTGGGAGGAAGCCTGGAAGACTTACACAATTACTGTCTTAACCCCTTACCAGCTGCTCACCTGTGAGCACAGCTATTCTCGGCCCCACTCTGCAGGGAAGAACACCTGTGCCCACAGGCTGACCTGTGACCCTCAGGGTGGTGCATCGGTGACTGAAGCCACCTCTGGGGCAGAGAGGAACCAAATGGCAGCAACAGGAAGGTCTGAGGCATGAGATGCTCTAAAGGGGACCCTGGACAGAGGGCACCTGCACGGGTGCCACGGTGTGCCTGGTGGGCACTTTCATATATCCCAGTCCCCCCGCTCAGTTCTCACAACAATCCTGCAAAGAAGGTATTCTCGTCCGCATTTAACGAAAGAGGAAACTGAGGTTCAGCGGAGGGATGGATCTCGCTCAAGGTGACAGTGACTGTGAGGTATAAAGCTGGTCGAGTTACTCATCGCACCTTGTGCTCACCTTGTGCTCACCAAAAATAATGACAAAAGAACTTAAAGATCAACAAAAACACATTCAAAGCCGTATTTTGGATATTCGTGCAAGCAAATGGCAGGGTGGGCAACCAAACCACAGGCTTCCTCAACCAGCCCTGAAACGTAGCTCCTGGGTTCAAAACGCACCCGAGCTTCCCCAGGAGGGGAGTCACCGTGGTGCTGTGGGTGAGGCGAGAGGCAGCAGGCCCAGGGACACAGGCAGCCACCGTGAGACAAGGTGTGGCCGTCCAGACCCTCGCTGAGGCTGGTACTGCAGGAGCACCCCTGGTGCCCCAGGAGAAACGCCAGTAACAGGACAAAAAACTGGGAATTTATTTTTCTTCTTTCCAAACCGTAAAAGCTCAACAATAGCATTTATAACTACATAACAGTTTAGACAAGAGATAACATTTCCTGAAAGCTCTCTTTTTCACGATATGAAGACTTTCATTGACATTTCATGGACGCCATATGATTCTGCATGACCGAAAATAACACATTTTCCCTCGCAATCTCCCCCAAAGACCGAAGGCTGGCTTTGCATGCTGCACTCGGCCATGGCGGATCTAAAGAACTTTTGGCTCCCCGACTCCACTGAGGTGCTAAGAACGAGGGACATCCCGATAGTTTCAGATTAGCAATTTTCTCTTAAAAGCTTGAGATGGGTTCAATTACCCTCTTGTGAAAATCGTCAAAGCTCCATTTGCAATGGCCACTTTTGGTAGGAAGCTGATCACTGGATAGAAGAGTGGCCCACACAGCCCTGGGCTCGGCCCCCCGCCTGGGCCAGGCTGGCAGAGGAGACCCAGGATCTGACAGCCGTGCTCTGAGCCTGCTCATTGCGGGAGCAAATGGCGTCAGGAACTTTGAAACTTTCCTTTGTATATTACATTAATCCACATAAGAAAATCTCTTTTAATGAGGAGTGATGTAGTTACAAACTCTCCAGAGCCATAATTAGAGCAAACTAATTGAAGTTGTGTTTTGACACACTTTCCAAATTCACGGGTGCCGGATGACATATTCACAACACTGCCGCCGCACAACCATGGCGACGACAAAATCATTAGGCTAATAACACTTATTTGCATTCTTATCATGCCGGCAGCTCTCCCTTAAATACTGTTTCTACTATTGCTCCTTTGCTGTACGTTTCCACTGAAAGATATTAACAGTAATTATTAGTACTTTAGTGGAATTTTAAGGTTAAAGAATAACAGTGTACATTAACATATACACTGAATGCCGGTTCCTTTTCTTAACCACCATCAGAAGGTTTGGGGGTTCTTCCTCAGCCCCCACCGCCAGCCCGGGGGTGACGACAGGGCTGCAGCTTCATCTAGGACAGCGGCTCAGAGCCCACACCCAGTGGAAACTGAACTCAGGGTTTCTGAACCATTCTGTCTCAAATGTTTGACAAGGAAAAAAAAAAGTCTTTTTGTTTTTTTAATGTACATTAAAATGAAACAGTTAAGGAGAAATTTTTTCCAAGCAGTTAAAAAAAATCAACAATTTACAACACAGTCTTTGGTAATAATGCTAATGAGTTCCAGGAGGACGTGCTGTAGCCGCCCCGTGGCTCCTCTCTCAGTGATTAAAGACAGACTTGGAATAACGAGGATGTGAGAAAGGCCAGTGGGGTGGGGTGGGCCCGTCTGTCCCTGTGGAGGTCCTGTTTGCCACCGACAAGGCCAATTTTTTGGATGCTTAACTCAGACACTCACACACAGAGAGGAAGACTCGACAGTTCTAAATAATGGTTATTAATGACTCCCTCCTGTAAAGTGACAAATTACGTCTGAAACTTAGATTCGAAGAGGTATGAAGAGTGAACAGAACGTGACAGAAAATGCCAGTGGGCACAGAGTCCCTGCTTACTCTATGTGGGAGAAGGGCGGGACCCAGAGAGACAGCCAAGGTCAGGAAACACCGGTGCCAGCCCCCCCGGGGGCTCCCAGCAGCAGCTTGCTCACGGCGGTGACCAAGGGCAGTGAAGGCGCTCTGGTCTCGCCTCACAGCGGGAAGTGTACATGCTGGGTGCGTGCACAGTGACCGGTGGCCTCACCGGGGCCCAGTTCTGCCTCTCCCCACGTTCTGGGCATTAAGTCACTTCCCAGGGTCCCCCACTGGAGTCATGAGATTGGGCTTCCACAAATATTTTGGGATAAAAAAAAAAAAAAAACAAAGACAAAAAACACCAAAAAGCCCCCCAAGCACATCATTTCCCATTCATAATTCAGGAGAAAATGGGGGCAGATGATTGCTCTGTCTTACCTAAAAATGCACACGAGTGTTTAATTCCAACTATTCCAACTTCAGGGTGGATGTTAACTCTCAACCCGGGAAGATCTGACTGAGTGAAGAAAGTGCTCCCTTAGAAAAATGCCAAAGGCTGCAGTCCATTAAAGCTTGGGAGTCTTTGGTTGCTTAAATTACCATCCTTGTGCCAATATGCTATTTTTCAAGTCACTGATTACTTTAAAAAAAAAAAAAGAAACTAACTTTCATAGCTGCAGCAACACTCCGAATCATGGTATTTATTCACCACATTTAAGTTTTATTACACTTGAACACAGCAAAGGCAACACACCTACCTCCCATATAAAAGGAACGAAGGAAAAAGCCAAGGCTGGGGCCGCGGGCACCGCACTTCCATTCCAGATGAGACGGCCTAATCTTATAAACTGAAATATTTAAAGAGTCTCTAAACCTCACTGACCCTACTTTTAAAAACAAGGAACATATGGGCACAGCTAGCTTTTCATCTTCTTCCAGCCTACTAAAATATCCGCTTCCCCAAAATCCAAGGGGAGCGCGGCTGCCAAGCTCAGATCCATAAAAGGCCGCGTGCGTGAGGGTGCGGGGCAGGCGGCGAACGTCCAGACCCAAAACGACAAACTCTAACGAAGAACCCAAGGCAACATCCCCCCTGGCCCTGGCCCATTCCCAAAACCTGGGGAAGACGATTTGCTTCACAAAGTAAAGCAACAGCTAATTGAGGAGAAATGGGGGCCACAGTCTGGAATAGTTCACGCCCACGTTTGGTGCCTGGCAGTGCGCACTGGGTGCAGTGCGCACTGAGGCAGAGGGTCCCCACATTCAGGGAGCCACAAGGCTTGCGGTGGTGGGACCTGGGCTCCAACCCTGCCTCCTCCACATGCCCACGCTCTGCCCTTGGGTAAGTCAGTCACCATCTTTCCAAGCTTCAGTCGCCCCATCTGTTAAGACGAGAACACTGTGGATCACCTCGCTGCCTTGTCATAAAGATGGAAACAATGTACATAAAATGTTTACATGATGCCTGGCATAAGATGCTCAAAAAATTGTAGCTGAAATAATGATGATGGTGGTGATAACTGTATTTATTCTCATAATAGTAAGTATTAATATAATTATTCAACTGGAAATTAAACGTCTGCTGCTCAAGTTCAGAGCTGCCCCCGCCTCCCAACAGGCAGAAGCACGACCCAAATAAATCCGAAGGGCCTTTGAAAAGTTACTGCAAGCAAGGAATTTTGTTAAATATCCAAATTAATAATTGAAACCCTGCCTTGAAATAGAACAGCATGGGGGTGGGGTGGTGGGTGGTAAAGTCCCAGGAAATATCACTTGTTTAACACCCATTTTTACTTTGTTTGGCGGCTAGATTTACACTGAGAGACCCAGGTGAAATATTCCATAGAGCTACCTGCAAATAGACTGTCAGCTTCCACTCTGATAAAAGGTAAAATATCCTCCTCTAAATGGTCTGGTTCACAAAACCGACCCTGAAGTGAACTGATAAATCTGTTCTGACACACAGAGAACTATTTTCATAATCCTGAAAAAGGTCTTTCTCCAAAGCCCAGAGCTTAGCCCAGTGCACGCAGGGCTCTTGTGCACGGAGACCCAGGCATGGGAGGAAATCGCTCCCCATTTACAACCCTGCTCTTCCGGACAACAAAAAGGGGCACGTGTAGCCACCAGAACCGACCCCCCCAAAATGAGACACTCACAAAGTCACAAACATGACAAAGATTACACATTTATAAGCGGCAAACGCCTTGTCAAAACCCAAGGTGTGAGGGTGAAAGCCGAGAAGACCGGCTCAGGGGTGGGAGCTGTACTGACGAATAGTCAATTCTTCATTAAACGGAAGCTCTGACTTCCCAAGAAGCCACATTAAAAATTAATATCAAAAAGTGTATTGCTCAGCCTAAACTCATCATTCACATCTAACAATACCAAACTGCATTCTAATGAAATTTCGCCTTCAAAATTGCCCCGACACCAGAACGAAGTTTGATCCTGTTACAAAAGCAGCCGCAGCTCTGTGACACAGGCATTTGAGACAGATTCAAATAACTTTACTCTGTCGGTCTCTTTCACACCACTCTGCTAATCACCAGAATAAATCAAAGTGCTTGTAACCTTGCTTAATCGTGGGCTTGGAAGCCATTCGAGGGTCCGGGTCCGTGACGCCGGGACCCCGCTGTGCATGCCTGCACGCACTCCTCAGTCATCATCTACGACTCAAGTGGACTGGACCCCAGCCAGCGTTTGCTTGTCTCCCTAAAAGAGGGGGAATGCAGACAGGTTCGGCGGCTTCTGGTCAGGGGAGCCCGGGGAAGGCGACGTGCTCCCCAACGCGCACGCGCGGCCCTGGGAAGTCCCCGTGTCCCAGCTGCTGGGTAGGAGCCTGGAGAAGCTGCGCGTGAAGGTGGCTAGGGCGCTGCAGTCGGGTGACTGCACCGGCCACCAGCCCCATGCTCAGCTCCCTGACGAAGTGATTCACAACCTGTGACGACCCTGTGACCGCCTGTCATCCAAAGGTAGCTCGCCTGCTTGGGTTCAAGTCCTAGCTCTGACACTCATCTGTGTGACCCTGGGAAAGGGGTTCAACTTCCTTGGTCTCCGTTTCCTCCTCTCAAAGTGGAAGTGACAATAGTACTTGACCCAAAGAGCTGTTATCAGAATTAAATGAGTTATCATTTATAAAGCACGTGGAACAGTGTCTGACAGCTAGGAAATGCAATATAAGGATGGACAGACGGACGGATGGACAGATGGAAGAATAGGCGAAAGGAGCGATGGATAAACATATGATACCTGGTCCTACCGTATCTCAACCAGCTCACTTTATACACTCCCCGCATATTTTCTGAGTGTTTACCATGCGTCAGGCACCTAGAATTCAAAGGTCCCAACCGTTTTGGTGCCACATGTTTTTTGCTGACCGCTTCCTGTGAGCATCAAATGAGATGACACAGTTGAAAAGTACTCGCTAAATTTCGATGCACAGTGATGCCATATTGCCATCATCGTTATTTCTGTGTGAACAGTCTTTTCTGAGGCTTTAAAGGAGAAAAAGGAACATGAGAGTCCCTGTCCCCAGTACGCCAGCCAATCTAGTCGTAAGACCAAACACAGGTACACAGAAAGCCAGGGAACGTGGAATGCCACACTGGCTGACCAGGCGACGGCAGGGGAGGAAGGGGGCAGGCGGCAGGGGTCAGGCTTTCTAGAAGAAGCGAGGGCCACACCAGGAGTGCAGGTGGACAGGGCAGGCCTTGGCCTTCAGGAGGCCAGAGGCTGGCACGAGGCGAGGCACACAGCGCTGGCCACAGCAGACAGCCTTCTGGAATGAGGCTGATGTGCTCTGGGGACAAGAGGAGGCTCACCTGACTAGCAACACGAGACAATGTGCGAGATGTATCCGAAAACAGGGAGCCAGTGGTGGTTCCACACAGAAAAAGAACATGTGTGTGTTTGAGTCCCCCAGCAGGACGGGAGGGAATCTAGGATTTTTAAGTTACGGGCAAAGAATGGAGAGGTGGGCTAAATGACGCCTGAGCGCCAGGAAGCCCAACGTCTAGACTGACTGAAATTCCTTGCTCTTCTCAGACACCCTGGCGTTTCAACTGGAGTAGGCGGAAGGGAGCACTTCCGAGTGGGGATAATTCAAATGTACAGTGATGCTCCCTGGGCGGGGTGGGGGGTGGGGGTGGGTAGGATCTGCATTACAGTCTTCATCTTAACTGGGGTGTCACATTGGGGAAGGATATAAAAATGCATATCCAATCTTCAGAGTTAAACTGAGAAATAATAGTGTGTGTGGTTTTAGCGTGAAGAAAAGGAAGGCTAATTAATCCAAGTAAAGCCAGAAACAGCTACACCTGGACACGCCCTGCAGACATCTGAGGTTTGCAGGCCCTCCTTTAATGGGACAGGGGGACAGGGTGCCCTCTCCCCCTGGCTCATCCACCCCCAGACCATTTCTTGCTACCATGAAAGCGGGGCTCACAAATCCAAGTCATTATTTGTTTACTGTTAGGAAAAAAAAACAAAACATTGGAATCAGCCCTGGGCCTTGCCTTCTAATCTCGCCTTGATGCAGGACAGAAACAGCCCTTCTCAGAAATGATGAACCTTATATTAGAGCACAGCTTTCAACTCTAAGGTATAATTCCCTCCAATCCTCTGGGCTGAGCCTTCTCCTGTGAAACCTATCACGGAGGGGAAACTGCCAGGTCTCCTCACAGGCAAATGACACCTGCGCCAAACTGTCTGCCACTCAGGATGGGCGGCAAATACCTCCACGGGGAAGGGGGGACTTGGCCTCCCTGATCTGTGCCATTCTAGGCCTCTCGTTCAAGCCCTGCAACAACCGCAGGTGACAGATGTCATCCGTGGTACAAAGACCATCTTATATCTGAACAGTGACAGAAGGCAGCCTGAGGAATTTAGGACGTCGGCTTGGACAACAGGGCTCCAGCCAGTCAGCGAAGGCTCCGTCCAGTTGCTGGCTTATTCTGCAGGGTGACCAAGAAGCAGAGTTGATCCCACATCATAGGAAGGTGGGGTCTCTGAGGCCAGGGTAGAGCACAGCGGCTCACAGGCTTCTGACAACGGACGTGACAGGGATGAGCCTGGGTGTGCATGGCCTGAATTCTTGACCGCAGCCTGATTTCTCCCCTCCTTTAGGAAGTGCCATTGACCTTTTAGATGACAGCCCTGGGATCGGAATGACGGAACCATTTTTGAGGTCAGCACGGATCTATGTTCTCAAAACCTGACATCGACATGCAAAAGCTGTGACTGAATCCTGGTGTCCCGGAGAGGAAGACTAAATGCATGTGACAGATCTTCTGCAATCAAAATGCCCCATTTCCCAGAGTATCTGTCACAGATTGATAACATCCACGCAAAAAGTTAAGTACAATTATGTCTGTCACTGAGAAACATACTTCGCAACCTGTGACTGACATCTTGCCGGAAGCTGACAAATCACTGGAAGATTATGGAACAACTCAAAGCAGCGCCACGCACCCTACAAGGGGAGCTCCCTGGCCGACTCTGGGGGAGGCTCCCGGGGGGCCACGTCACGCAGGCGCAGGCTGCTGCGCAGGACTCGACAGCAGGGAAAGGAGGTGTGTGCTCTGTGGCTCTGGGAGGGAAGGTGACACTTTCTCCCAGGGGAGGGACAGAGTCGGTGCAGGGTCACAGGATGTGCCCACGGCTTGAAGTCTGTGCGGAGCAGAGTTCACGGTTTCTCCTACAGGACTGTGATGGGCTAGCCTCAGTGCCCCAGGCTGATGGGAAGGGCAATGTGGAGATAATGGAACCACCTTCTCTAGGACACCCCAAGCCCAATGTCCACATAAACAAGAGGTGTCCCGAGAATCCCAGCACTCTGGAGTCCAGACTACTTATTTCAGATGGACTGTGACAGGGACAAAGATGACTTGCCGTGAGCCCAAGCATGCCAGCACTGGGACGGGGCCCCCTGTGCCCGCCATCCCGGTGAGGGTGACACATCCAAGCCTCCTCCCCTGACGCCCGCCCTGGGACCGCAGAAGGCCATGGCTACGAATCGGGGGAGCAGAGCTCGGGGACAGACGCCCGCTGCTCTGTACCCTCCCCACCCACTGGGGCTCCCCGGAGTCACCCTTGGCAAGCTGTCTGCAGCTCTAACATGCAGGCCTCCTGAATCCAAACTTCTGAGGGCGGGGACAGGGACTGTGACACATTTCTTAAAGTCTGAAAAATCCAAATGCTGTTTGACTTGCCAGCAGCTGGGAACTCATGACCTCTTAAGTCAGCTTCTTCAAGGCTGCGAATTTTTACTTTGGAGAAGTCTTATTTGTTTTTTAACATGTTAAGCCCAAATCTACCTCCTTATAGCTTCAGTCCACCTGATCTAAGTTTGCCTTCTGGGGCTTTCAATGACCCATCCCCACCTGGAAACGCCATTTAAATTTCCTCCACATGTAAACCTCCCACATACTGACAATTTAAACACCTGAAGCTGCCGTGTCTCTACTCGGGTCAAAACTCTGTGATTTCTCACACTCAGATGCAATGCTGGAGTCGGGCAACTTTTACAAGGTGGTGTGTGGCAGGGGACGTGACCCTCTCAGTATAGCTAATATATGGGATGCCACCTACGGGGATGTGCCCTGCTGGGGCACACCAGGCTACATTCCACACAACCCATGCTCATGCCCGGCCATTTCGCACAAACCAATGCTAAGTCAAGACTCCTCAATCTGGTTATTGTGCAACCGATGTTCTGAACCCCGGGAGGCCCGGGCTGCTCCCGCTCGGCACCTTTCATCTGGTCCCGGCAGGGCATTCTAGCTGTCGGGGAGCCGTGGAGGATCGATTCTGTCGCTCAGAGCTCCAGCTCTCCCCAATGACTCCGCGTCATCTGCAAATTTGATAAGCGTGCTTCTGATGTCTTTATCAAGCCCCTGGTTCTACGGCGGAGCAGGCCAGGGGCAGCATCTACTTCACGCACATCCCACCCGCCGGGACAGCACAAGCCATCCATTCATCTACAGGGCGACCGGTGCTCTGTCACTTGTGAATCTGCCTGCCTCCCAGAACTTTTCCAAACTGTGATGCTGGCAGAAGCGGGACCCTTTCTTCCCAGCAGAATCACCTGTGAGAGCCGGTGTGTGAGAGAGGAGTGAAGAGGTGATCTGGTTGAAGCTGGGTGGTGCTTCCTCTGCCTGCACCCTGACCCGAGGTAGCAGCAGCACATAAGAGAATCAGAAAAGGCTGCACCAGCCCTGGCCGATGTGGCTCAGTTGGTTGGAGCATTGTCCCACATGGGTTTGATCCCCTGTATGGGAGGCAACCAGTCGACGCTTCTCCCTCACATCGGTTTCTCTCTCTCCCTTTCTCTCTCTCTAAAAGCAATGAAAAAATGTCCTCAAGTGAGGATTTGTTAAAAATTTTATTTCTTTTTAAAGAAAGAAAAGCTGAACCCAGCCCAGAAGAGAGACAGGGAGGTGACCGCGAGGTGACTGTGCTGCAGCCCCAAGGCCAGTGCCATCCTGCTGACCAACCTGCATGCAGTGGATGGGCAGAGGGCAGAGCAGCGCTGACGTCCAGAAAGAAAAGAGGCTCTGAGCTTCTGGAAGAAGCGGCATAACCTTCTTCGCTTGGAAGCTCAGATATGTGTGCAGAGACGTCTGTGTGTGAGATAAAGATTCGCTGAGTGAGGAAGGGGAGCTCTAATCTAAATCTAATTAGATGTCTAAGGAGACATCTAATCGTGTCTTTTGCCACAAACGTCCTCAAACACTGTGTCCAATTCACCAGATACAGCCAGGGGGCAGCCTCGGCCTCCAGGGGCCTCCAGGGGCCACTGTGAAGGGACACCTGGGTCTCCGGCCCACAGCTAGCACTCTCTGCAGTGACAGGAAGGACAAGGGCAGGAAGTGCTTGTCTGGAAAGAGAAGACAGTTCTGCTGAGGCTATGAGGTCCTCAAGTGATGACCCAGTATCTCTGAAAAGGCCCACCAACTGCCCCTTTTGTCTGAGTGGAGCTGGGGATCCGAGTTCTCCAAACACTGGCAGGGAATTCTGTGCAATATGGGTGACAACACAGGAAATGGAGGCAGTGCGCACAATTTTAGCTTTGGAGACAAAGGCTCAAGCCCAAGAAAGCAATACGGTTTGCTCCTGGCCCTGCCCCCTCGTTCCCTAGCAGTCCCCACAAGGGATTTGCTGGGAAAATGGCCTGCTGCCCCTTGCTCAGGAAGCAGCCTGCCAGTCCTCCCCACTGCCGCCCCCAGTTTGGTCAGTAGAGGGTGCTGCATCACCACACTCTCACTCCAGCCTTGGCTCTGCAACCCGATCCTTGCGTCCACACAAAGACCACGCTTGAAGTATTTCCTATGCTTGGGGTTCGATACTACACAAGAAAGCAGCAGCAAAACACAAACTTGCTATTACATGATATCACCTATGTAAAAAGTACACAGAAAAATGACTTGAAGGAAATACATCCAAGGTTACGCACCTTAGCTCACTGGCAATGCGATTTTTGTGTGTTCATTGTTTTCTACTTTCTGTCAATTTTCTACAAGTTTGTATTACTCTCAAAATCAGAATAATCCCCTGGATTGCTCAGGGGCTTGGGAGTCCAGGGGTGGGGGAGGAGGAGAGCAGCACGAGGTCCTAGGCTGTTGGAGAAGCATTTTTGCAAAACTGAATACATGCCTGGATCTGAGCTGAGCTCTGGGAAATAACAGGACATGGTCCCTTGTCCTCAGGAAGGTCACAACATGACCACAATACAAAGTGAAGGCATAACAGTGGAGAGGCATTCAGAGCCCAGGCACAGGCCCAGCCCCATGGTGTTCAGGGAAGGCTTCCTGTAAGAGGAGGCATTTGAGCTGATATCTGAGGCAGGGATGTGAGATGGCTAATGCACAGGTGTGCACATGAGCAAAGACACAGAAGCATGAAACAGGAAGGGAAGAAGAGGCTGCCAGTTTGGCTGGAAGTCTGAGGCTCAGGGACAGGAAAGAAGAGCAGACATCGCAGGAGTCTTCACTCCACAGGGCCACCGCAGGGCTTGTACAGCCACACTGGGAATACAAGGACCGCCTGGCTCACCACCAGAGAGACAGTGGACAGATTCCTTGGCCGGCAAAATTACAGAGACCTGAAGCCTCAAGGGATAAAGTAACGTACTCATCGTTTCATAAATCTTCAATGGAAAATTGGAATAGTCAGCATTTCATTTAAAACGAAAAACAAAAAACAAAGATACTGGGTAAAAAAACAATATAAAAACCAAAGGCACAAAACCCCCAATGAATTAGGAGGCTCCCATAGGTGTGCGTGGCCCCTGTAAATCACCGCACAGCGGGAGGGGAGAGCTTGGAGCAGACAAGTGGTTTTTACTGGGAAGCATTAATGTAACATTCAATTATCCTACTGCATACTGGCTGACTTAACTCAACCAAATTAGAATACATTTTATATTGACTATTTTGACATTTGTTTTATTTGGCAAGTAAAACAAAACTGATCCAATTTCCTTGCAACCATTGTAAACCATAAACTGTACAACAAGAGGTTATAAAATATATAAGCCTTATAAACACTACCTCCAGTTCCACCCAGAGCCCCCTGGCCTGTGTTCTTCGGCCTCTTCGCTTCGGTGGCTCCTGACTGTGCTGTGCCACCGACCCGCAGGCTTCCGGGGGGACCAGGCCTCCTGCTTTAACTGGGAGAATCAGTGCTTTCTTTATCTAACAGAAAGATAAGGCCTGCCCGGAGCCTGTGCCCATTTCTAGGCCCTTCCAAGACATATAATGTTAACAGGGAGCAGCTGTCACTACTCCGGGGCTGAGTCTAAGATGACCCTAAGCACAGGTGATGCGCATGAATTGACCCCGAGTGCCAGAGATGTGCCTGACCTGACCCTGAGTGCAGGTGACAATGATCACAGCTGTGACAGTGCTCTGGGAAGTGAGGAAGGAACAAACAAGCCTAAACCAAACAAAGACCCTCACCTGCTCCACCTGAAACTCTGGGTAGCTCATTGGCTGTTTGTATCTTTTCCTATCAAAGTAAACCGGAAACCTGCTTCTAAAGTTTCAGGTGATTCCAGGGGCAATTAAGTTTAACTACCACTCCTGGTCTGTGAGACTGTCAAGAGAAAGCCCAGGTCGTCTGTATGGGGGATGTCCCGAGCCGAAAGCCCTCTGAGCTGCTGGCTCATGACGGTGCCTTCTTCCGAGAGAGGTGGGTGTTCAGAGAACAGGCGGAGAGCCGGCGGTCAAGCCACTCTCTGCCCTTCCTGGAGGGCAAGGCGTTGGTTGTGGAGATCAGGAGGGGGAACTCACCAGTGACTCTTTTGTCCTGTTCTTGATAAATTGTGTTCATCCCTAGTCACCCATGTGGAAGCTTCCAGATCCATTCTCATTTATGTTACATCAATCCCCAAATGATGCTGCCTCACCAATTCCTTCTTATTTTATTTACTTTTGTAATCCCTTTCTTCAACTTAATCCATCACTGTTTGTTCCTTGTCCTCAAATAATTTACTAGTAGTGATGTTGAAGTTGTTTTAGTTGACGGGATTCTTTTTCCTACCTGCTTCTTGCAGGAAGTGTGGAGGCCATTTCTATCTCTATGACGACTGAAATCAGTTGCAGAGAGACCAGTTTGCTGTCCCAAGTTTCTTTGTGGAAGCAATGACTAAAATTAATATCCCCTGAGCCCTGACTGGTGTGGTTCGGCTGCTTGGGCATTGTCCCACAAAGCGAAGGTTACTGGTTTGATCCCCAGTCAGGGCACATGCCTGGGTTGCGGGGCAGGTCCCCATTCGGGGGCATGTGAGAGGCAACCAATCTATGTTTCTCTCACACATTGATGCTTCTCTCCCTCACTTTCACCTTCCCTTCTCTAAGAATAAATAAAATCTAAAAGCAAAAACAAAAACTAACATCCCCTGAGAAACTTCTCACTATTCTCCCATACCCAAACTACTCATTTCTTAGTTGAAGCTCATTGGGAAAAGAAACAATATAAAAATGAACATAATTACTTACCAACCCTCCCGGGTTTCAAACGAGTTGCTGGCCAAGGCGGAGAAGGAACGCCACCTTCTTCTGGCCAGCGTTCCCAGCCGCACGGCTGCGGAGCCTCTCTGTGGGCAGCATGAGTTCTTCGGGATAGCGAGCCAGTTTAAAGTTGCATATTCTGCTATTTTTGGAGCCTCCGAGTGTGTGCAGAATAGAGTACGGAATGGTCTTTACATTCGAGTAGTGCAAAGATTTCTAAGTAGATTTTTAAACATCCCCTTCAGAGGTGCACCGCTTCTGCATTATTTCAGCACATACTACATGGAGGTATTCTGAAATACTGTGTCAGGGGACCCAAAACCACATGACTATAGCATGCACAGCAGCACAAGATGCCCCGGACAAGGCCTCACCTGGGAAGGTTGGGGGCTGGGGTGGAAGCAGCTGATGACTGGGAAGGTGTGGTGGGTTGAGATGAGTCATGATTCCTTGGTACTCTGCCCATTCGGTACCAGATCCCCATGCTGTTCAGCTCCCTTTAGGAGAAAAGAGAAATCTTCATGGTGCCATTCGGCACAAAGTAGTTACCCGAGCGACCAAGCAAACCAACTCCTTTAAAAGAATCATAGCCCCAAACACCAGGGAAGCAATTCTTGTCCACAGACTGGTGACATCACCTCTCGTTGCGCTCTGGGGGTCACAATTCAGGGCCAAATGTGAGGGCAGCTGTCCCAAGGAGGCCAGGCCTTCACGACGTGGCCCAATTCTTCGCCACCCGAAGCTGGCCTTCCTACTCTACTACCGCATAATCCTTGGTTCTCAGTCTTTACATTTTTTTTCACTTTGTCATTAAATTGTAGGTGTTTACATGACAATCTACTTCAGAGTCCCTCATATGGTCTGGGTGAGGCAGAGAGCAACGGTTTTTAACTACGAGGAGAATTAGCGCCCCCTGCCTCCTGCACACGCCCCAGCTTCTGGATGGAGCTCCTTACTGCCAGCGGGTCACCTGCAGTCAGCCTCACTCTCAGCGTCAGCTTGGGAGACATCTTCAGGCCATGAAGCACGTGCCCCTTAAGACTGCGCACAAGAAGGCCCGCGACTTGACGTGCCTGCCCAGCGCAGCTGGCTGCACACCACAGTCCCCAGCGTTTATGAGGCGGGTTTGTTCTTAGGAACTGCAATGAGGTTATTTCAGCCACATCCAACTTACAACTTCTCGACAGCCCCACAGAACTGCACCCTGGGATATACAGGAATACCATCTCGTAAAAAAAGGGGAACAGATGTATTCCAGTGGATGCTTCTAGTAGCTTCTCAGTAAACTACAGGAACAACTCTAAACCACAGTCCCGTCTCATTAGGCGGGTGGCTGACTCCAACTGGCAGCGCTGATGCTGGCTGGCCGGGGCTCCAGGGTCAGGCCTTGGCAGGGTCGTTCTCATTCTGAGGTTTCTGTCTCCCCCAGCCGACCACCCAACCCTTGCCCAGCAACACGTGCAACTGTGCCCGTTTTTAAGAAAATGTGACTCAGAGTTCTGAACTGGTCTCTTTCCTTACTTAAAAAAAGGTGAAATTGTCTGCCTCTAGAAAAGAATTTTGCCCCAAGATGAAACAAAATTATACTTTATTTAGCAATCTTTTCAAAATGATATAAAAGAAAAAAGATTCTAGTTTTGATTATTAAGACATACATATATGGTAAGGATCTATTCTTTAGAATTTTAAAAATTGGTTAAAAAATAGAATCTTTTCAAGTAGTATAGTTTGTAATTAAAGATACACATATGAAACTAAAATGAAACTTTAGAAGTTCATCGTTAAATTGTTGGCTTCTATTTGTACGTAAATGCTGCTTCTAAGGCAGCTGAATATGGTTGTTCTCCTAGATGCTCAGTACTCCTATTTAGATAATCAATTTAGATCCTGTTGCCAAGCAGGATTGTGTGTGCGTGGGAAGGGAATGATCGCGCAGCCCTTCTTAAGGACACGAGATTTTGAGACAGAGCTGAAGAGTCTACACAAGCTCTGTGCCAAGGTGGAAGCAATCTCCATTTCTGTGACACTGGCTCCCCATGCACTTCCAGCAAACACCAGGGCCTGTCGGTCACCAAGCCCATGTCAGGCCTCCAGGGACAGGCCCTGGCTTCCAGAGTAAAGAGGAGGGTCCGCATTAAAGAATCCAGACCTTTTGAACAGGGAGCCAAATAGAACACAAACCAGACCCAGAAGGCCGGCTTCAAAAGCCAAGGAGGAGGCCTCATCTGGGGGGACCCACGGGGACGAGTGGTGCGCCTGCAACACCAGCCCAGGAGAGAGGTCGAAAGCCACCTCCCACACTGACTCACTAGAAAGACCCGAATTTCAGTTGGCTGAGTGTAATGGACGTGTGTTATCTTTAGGACATCCAGCATCCATTCACTCCTCCCGTTCTGACTTTTTACCTCCCCTCTGTTTCTGGGGGGCAGCCACCTGCTCATTCTTGGTCCCCGAGTTCCAATGGCTCAGACCTGGAAGAGAGAAGGACACTTTCCAGGTAGCAGTGATGGGTGCAGGGTGCATAGGACCTCAGTGCGGTCAATCAAGACCAATGAAACTGAGTTCTAGAACTTCTGTTTGAATTATCAAGAACACAGACTTGCTCTTTGCCTCTGGATTTGAACCTGGAGGAAAAGTCGGTGAACCGACTGGGCCACCATTCCTCCCCTGGGGAGGACATGTCTAGGAATAGGGTCCCCCCACCCTGGAACCAGAACAAGTGACATCCTCTCAGCGCCTCCTTTCAGCCACACCTGAAGCCAACCTGCCCCCTGAACGCTGCTTTGGCATCAGCCAAAAAATTCTTTCTTTTGCTTAAGCCAGCCTGTGTTGCGTTTCCTGTCACTTACAATCAAAAGAGCCCAAAATACAATCCTGAGAGTCCTTGTACTTTGTATTTATGACGTGGTTTCAGGGCCAGGCCTATGCCCAGTCCTGAGGCTACTGGGTAAACACGGCAGAATGGGCCCAGCCCTCTGCTCATCAGGGAAGATGAACATCAGGCCAAAAATCCGCACAAGGAATTATCACACGGTCATGTACTAATACCATGTTTTCCCCCAACTCAGAGCCCTCCAACGGCATCCCAGTGCACTGGAATAACATCCGCACTGCCGCCATGTCCTACGAGGCCCTGCCCGCCGCTGCCCTCATCCAGGCTCCCACTCGCTCGCCCACCCCAGGCACACTGCACCCCGGACGGACGTGCCGCGCCTGTTCCTATGGCAGCCCTGTTCCTCTCCTCTGCCCAGAAGGCTCTGCCTTCAACTCTCTGCGGGGTGGGTTTCTTCTTGAGCTTGAGGGTTCTGCTCAAACCTCACCTTCCCGGGCCCTAGTGGAAGGAGCCCCACTCATCGTTGTGTTTCATTTTCATCGCTCGCTAAAATGATCTCATTATTAACTCCCTCCTTGCCGCCCCTCTCTCCTGCTCAAACACAGACTCTGTGAGAGCAGACTCTTCGCCTGCCTCAGTCACCACCGGTCCAGGGCCTTCGGTCCAGGGAACAAAGGGTGTCCCACAAACTTGGCAGGTGAATAAACAGTGTGGAGTGCTCAGGCCCAGCGGTCGCAAAGGAGAGAATGCCTGGCCTTTTGGGCGTCTGGAAAGACCCTCAGAGCCTCAAGGATAACACAGGACACGGGGATGGGAAGGCCCTCGGATGCAGCAAGTGGCATGAACCAATGGGCGAAGGGGCTGACAGCATGGCAATTGGGACGGGCTGCAGCACGTGCAGGAGAGGCAGCAATGACCGTGGAGGCCGAGCCGTGGAGGTCATGGTCTCAGTGCCCTGTCCCCAGAGTGGCCCGAGCACTGCCGGCAGAGAGAGGAGACGAGCTGTGTGTGTGGTACTGAGACTCACCCAATAAATGTGTACTGAGGAGGGGCCTGCTTGGTCCGGCCCATGATCCGAATGTCACAGATTGCGGCTTCCGTGGAGTCCCGCGGGATGAATTTAATGCACAGCCTCTTCTTTCTAAACGCCACTTCCTCTGAAGGAAAGAACAACAAGAAAAGGCATGAGTCTGTATTCGGAGCACCGTGTCTCCCGTCACAGTCCGCCCAGCTGTGGAAGTGACCGCTCATCCAGGTGCCCGACAGGAGCGGTGGGCTGTACCCTTCCCGCCCTCCACAGGCCCACAGTGACAGGCTGTGACTGCAGGCCCTGACCGCAGACAGTCCCTGCTGAGAAGGAAGGGGCTCCCAGGGGTCCGCCCACCCCTGCAAGGAGAAGCCGCCTGCAATAAACCCCGCAGGCCGGCTTCCAAGAGCCACAGCCACAACTTGCTCCCCGCTGCAGCCTTCAGATACGTACGTGTGGCCACCCTGAGTAGTAACACGTGTCGCCACATGGACTCTTTTCCTTTTTACTTTTCCTTGTAGACACTTTTCAAACATTCCCCGAAGTGCACAAATCCACATGTTCCCGTCACCTAGTGTCAACACTGCCAAAAATGGACAGGCTGGTTTCGCCCCCCCTTAAATCTGGCTGGAGAACCTAAAATGAGTCTCTACCACTGTGCCTTGTCACCCATCGATAGCGCTGTAGGCGTCCGTGGCAGGCGGCTTTTTTTTTTTTTAACACAACCACCGTGCCATTACCATTCCTAACAAACTGAACAATGACCCCTTAATGTCATCCAATAAACAGCCTATATTCAAGATTCCTCCATTATCTTGGTTTGTCTGAATTTGGTCGTTAGGTCTCTTAAGTCCCTTTTGATCTGTAGGACCCTCTCCAGCCTCCCTTTGTTTTCAGGGCACAGACAAGTTGGAGAAACTGCGTCACTCCTCCCGTAGGCTGGTAGTGACAGCTAAAGGCTCGGTAAGATTCAGGTTAGAATTTTTTAGGCAGAAACACCTCACAGGTGGTCCTGTGACATCATATCACGAGGCACGGTGTCCAGCTCTGCCACCTTGGCTTCCAGGGGTGTCGGTCTGGTGCCCCTGTGATAAAGCTCCCAATGACCATTCTCTGAGCAGTGTTTGCTTCCCCTGACGACTGTTGCCTAGAACCATCATTTCATTAAAGATTTCAAAATGGCGATTTTCTAAATCTGTCATTCCTTCTGCATTAGCTGGGATTCTTCTATATAAAAAAACCCAACTTTTCTTCAACTCTTGGTCTCTCTGAAATATGCTCTTTATAGGAAAAAACAGATAAATACGTGATTCTTTTACAAGTGTTAGGGTAATGCGTCGGGGCCCTAGCCACCTCCAGTGGTTACCAACCAGGTGTCTGGTTCATTTGTGGTTTTCAAACATGAGTTTCAATCAACTGCAGTCACTCAATACATGAGTCCAATCTGGGTTGAAGTCCCAACTCCGCCACTTCCCAGCACTAGGACTTAATTTCTCTGAGCCTCAGTTCCATTATCTGCAAAAGGGAGTTAACAAAACCCCACCCCCTAGGGACAGAGACGCAGGGTGGATGGAGTGGGGTAACAGACACGCTTCTCTCAGGCCCGTGCCTGGCACACGCAAGTGCTCAGTAAAGAGTAGCCGCGGATGTTCTTTTCATCATCACTGTAAGTGCACACGGTTTAAGTCAGGGCTTGGCACTGACTTTCAAGACCTTTCAGCTCTGGGGCAGGAAAGAAGCACATTCAAATCGGGGGGCAGAATGAGGAGGGGAAGAGCAGGCCCGCGGCTGCTCCTAACTTTACCAAGGGGACACTAGAATCAGCAGTGTTGTTTTCTTGTTGTCGGGGGACTGTTTTTAAAAGAGCCAGGTGGAAACTCAGACACTGTGTGGGTTCTCTTCCTGGGTGAGGAAACTGTGGGCTAGATCAGACCTACAAGCTAGAGTAATAATGTCCTAAATCCAGACCCCAGACATTGTCCCCAGCAAGGCCGGGGTGGTTTCGTAGGGGAAAACCATTCAGAGCAACCCTGCACCTTGGAAAACTATTAGCTGATAAAATCAGGCCTGTGAAAGTGTGACGGTGAGACCTGTCCTCATAGCTGGGGGAAATGCAGGTCTTTACTTGCTTTTGCCACAGGCCGCTCTCTGCTCCATTCCTCCGTCTACTGCAAACCCGGGGTAAGAGATGGAGCCACTAATTGCACGTGCTTAAACGGGCCTAATTTTAAGTAAACATATTACACGGAGTCAATAGAAATGTGTTCAGTCATGCTAATGAACACAGAGAGAGGACACAGCACTTGACTTAAACAAACAGTCTTCCAGTTTTTAAGTACTATATGGATTGCAACAAACTGTACTTTAAATTAATTACAAGAGTCTCATCTTTTTGGCTGACTTTGTAAAATCAGGGCCTTATGGGCGCTCAACTGCGCAGAGCGGACAGGGGTTTATGTGGTCAGCTTGGGCACACCTGTCCCTTGGGTACAGGCTCCAGGAAATGACCGTAGGACACAAAATGAAGAGGCCACCCTAAACCCACCCTTCTTGTGTGATAAGACACCTGCTGGAGATGCCAGGACAACCTCTGAAAGTCCGTGGCACAGCAATCCCCGTGCCTCAGTCACGGGGAAAGGCTGCCCGCCCCTATCACGGCACGGGATTGCCCCACAGCAGCAAGATCACGGCCCAAACCAGGTCCGCTCCAGGCTTCCTCGCTTAACTGGTTCAACGAGAGGAAAACGTGGAATGGGAAACCCCTTATGGCTGGCTCTACAATGTATCAATATAAAGACATTATAAGTTGATGAGTTGTCAAAAACGAACACCAACGCAAATTTTAAAACTAAGAAAAACATGGGGGGGAAGGTGGGAAATTAGAACAAGCCTACAGGCAATTTTAGTTCTCAGGCAGACAAGCCAGTTAAGAAGAAGCAGTGGTGTTTCTGGAAGCAGCAAGCAAACACTGTGAAATGTCCAGCCTTGCTAATAAATAACAAAGTGAAAATTAAATAAAATTAGGAGAGCAAATCTAAATTAAAAATTTAACACCTATGCTGGTGGGCCTGTGGAAGACAGGTACAAGCCTGCATCATTAGTGGCACTGTGAACGGGCGTTTCTGGAAGTTAATTTGGCAACGGAGGGTAACAAAGTTTATCTTTACAGAGCCCATCCCCTAAGCAAGGCGCTGTGTGTGATGGGTACCTTAGGTGAGTCAAGGGTGAATTAAACGCGGATTTTGCCCTCAAAGAAAGAGATGAGTAGCAAAGACTTGAAGAAAACATATAAATGCCCAAAATGCAAGCTACTAACAGTATTACGAGGTAGATGACATTCTCCCCATTTTACAGATGAGAACACTGAGGCCCAGGAGGGTGAAGTCCTAGAGCTGTAAGTGCAGAGCCAGACTCACTATTAGGCAAGTCTGACCCCCAGCGCCCAAGGTCTCCACCATGCCAAGCTGCATGCCCTCTGCCCTCATGGAAGTCAAGCTGGGACTTCTGAGGCAGAATCGATCACTCCCTTTGGCTTTCCGCCACTGTCACCCGCCCGTGCTCCCTCCCCTCCCTCCCTGCAGTAAATGTGTGCCATGCCAGGTGCGATGACTGTGCTGTGATGCAGCTCCTCGTGTTCAGGTTCAGGTCACCTGCTAGGCTAAGGTCCTCGGGGGAAGGGCCAGTATCTTAGTCATCTTTACGTCGTCACAAAGCCTGCGGTGCCCCCCAGGCACTCATCTCTCTTGGCTCATTGTGATGGGGAGAGAGACCCTGCTTCACACCAGAGACTGTCTGATGCAGGAGGGAGAACTCTGGCTCGCCCGTGACAGAGATGGGTGTGGACATTCAGAGCTGAGGACAAGGGCATTTCAGGCGGGGAAAACAACAAAGCGGGTGCGTAGTCAGCAAAGGAAGGAGCTGGAGAGTGCAAGTCGGTGGCTCCGACCGGGCCAAGTACAGGGTGTTGGCAGAGGAGGAACGCGTCTGTAGAGGGAGGCTGGCGGCAGACCACAGACGACCCAGGACCCAGTAGCCTCAAGTACTTGGAAACCTATCACAAGGAAATCATTCAAAATCTATACATGCCCAAGCTGACCTACAGAGTTAACATCATTCATATCAAAATCCCAGGTGGCTTCTTTGCAGAAATTGACAAATCCTAAAATTTATATGAAAATTCAAGGGATCCAGAATGGCCAAATCATCTTGAAAAATTGGAGGACTAGTTTCAAAACCTGCTACAAAGATATGGTAATCAAGCCTGGCATCAGTGAAGGCACACAGATCAACAGAAAAGAACCCAGAGTCTAGAAACAAAATCACTTTTCTGGTGAAATGATTTTCAACAAGGACGCTGAGATGAGTCAGTGGGGGAAAGAATGGTTATTCAACTGGCTATTCACACGCAAAAGAATAAAGGTGGGTCCCTATTGCCCGCCACTCACAAAAATGAACTCAAAATGGATTAAAGACATAAATATAAGAGCTAAAACTATAAATCCCTTAGGAAAAAATAGAGAAAAAATAGAGAAAAAATAAATCTTGATGACCACGGATTAGGCAGTGGATTCTTAGGTGTGTCACCAAAAATATAAGCAAAAAAGGAAAAAAATAGATACGTGGACTCCATCAAAATTTAAAAAAACAAACAAAAACTTTTCCAAAGATAGGAAAGTAAAATGAAAACCCCCGAAATGGGAAAAATTATTGCAAATCATATAATTGATAAATTACATCTAGAATACAGTTAACCCCTGAAAAATGCAGGAGTTAGGGGCACCAACCCCCCCCAGTCAAAAATCCAGGTAGAACGTTTGACTCCCCCAAAACTTAACTACTATTAGCCTGCTGGTGACTGGTGGCTTTGCCAATAACATAAACTGTCATTTAACACATAGTTGGCATGTTATATGTATTTATATACTACATTCTTATAATAAAGTAAGCTACAGGAAAGAAAATGTTAAGAAAATCATCAAGAAGAAAAAATATAGTTATAGTATTTACTGGAAAAAATTTGCACATAACTGGGCCCGCATGGTCCAAACCCATGTTCAAGGGCTAACTGTATATTAAAATAGCCTTATAACTGAATGATACAAAGACACCCCAATTTAAAATGGTAAAGGAGTAGAAGAGACATTTCTCCAGAGAAGACACACAAATGGCCAACAAGCACGTGAAAAGATGTTCAGTGCCATTAGCCAACAGGAAACACAAATCGAAGCCACAAGGAGAGACCACTTCCCACCCACTAAGATGGCTGGAATCGAAAAGGACAACGACATGGTCGGCAAGGGTGGGAAGAAGCGGGAACCCTCGCACACCGCTGGCGAAAGTGTAAAATGGTGCTGTTCCTTGGAGACACAGTGTGGCAGCTCATCAAGACATTAAACGTAGCGAATATGCCCCCGCGGTCCCACGCCTAGGTAGGTACCGAGGGGCAATGAAAACACGTCACACAAAACCTTGTACGTGAATGTTCATAGCAGCATCATTCGTAACAGCCAAAAAGTAGAAACAACCCAAATATCCATCAACTGGATACACAAAATGCAGTATTTCATATAAATGGCCTATTATTTGGCAATAAAAAGGAATGAAGTAGTGACACGTGCTGCCACACGGATGAACCTTGAAAACGTATGCTAAGTGAGAGAAGCCAGTCATGAAAGACCACATGTCACGTGATTCTATTCAGTGAAGTGTCCCGAATAGGCAAATCTGCATACAGAGTGGACTGGAGATCGACCGCCTCGGGCTGGCGGGGGGCTGGAGAAGAATGAAGAGTGGCTGTTAATGGGCGTGGGGTTTTCGGGGGTGGGGGATAAAATGTTCTAAAATGGATTGTGGTAATGGTTGCAAAACTCTGTGAATATACTAAAAACCTCTGATTTGCATACTTTAAATGGATAAATTGTATGGTGTGTGAATTACATCCAATAAAGCTGTTATCACAAACCCCTGATACATAAGCATATAAAATCTTCCTGTAAAAGGGGCTTAAACACATGCTTTTACAGAGTGACACTGGTTAAAAGTGTGGCTGGTGTCAGACGTGTGTGTGCACGTGTATTCTAGTTACTCCCCCACCTCTAGGTGTACGACCTGGGATAAATTCTTTAATCCCTACGGTGTTACTGTGCCTCACTTATTACATCTATGTAATGGGTTTAATAATATCCATTTCCAAGTAGGGGGTCTTCTGAAGATTCAGTGATATCAGTTATGTAAAGCATTTATTACAGGGGTTAGCATACAGTAAATACATGATAAATATGAGTATGTACTATTGTAATTATTAGCTAATGCATAATAAGTAAAAGTAAAATGTCCAAAAGTAAGGAGATTATTAAAAAAAAAGAAAATATGCTATGCAATGGAATCCACTTGCTTCACTAAAATAATAGCTATCTGGGGTCTATACAGATATGAAAAGTCTGGTCTACATGAAATGCTAGCAAAAAAAAAAAACCCCAGGAAAAATGGTGGGTCCAAAATGGGGCTAGCTATGGAAAAATCAAGTCTGTATGACAGGGGATGAGACAGAACTTCGTAAGGAAATCGTGCATCATAAAGAAAGGGGACTCCATGTTTGTTTTGTTTACTGCTTCGCTGTGTGTGTGCATCCTAAAGTTAGCTGGTAGAGTAATTAAAGATAAAATAAGTGCTTTTATATCAAAAGGAGGAGGCTCATATGCTCAGAAGCTCGCCAGCACCACTGAACAACAGACTTGGATGAGAGTTCCAGATTCACCAGCACCTCTTTCCTGTGAGGTTCTGTTCAGGGCTCGGGTTGAACCCTGTGTGCTCTAACTGCAACCTTTCTGGTTCTGGCCTGTCTTATGAGCTCTACGAGCCAAAAATAAGGACACTATTGCACTTGTATTCCCTGGGCGTCTTCTGATGTTTTCCCTTTTGCTTCTGGGTCTTGTGCCAAGCTTGGCTTCAGCAACACAGAGGATGCGCTTAAGGATGAACTACCACCAGCTTCTCTCTCCACTCCTGAGTGACCGACTCAGCAGGGAGCCCCGTTCTGGGAGGAAAGGACACTTCGCTCACTTACATAGTGCTAACCAGAACACTACAAACTCCCTGGAGAACCAAGTCGGACATGTGTCAAAAGCTGCAGGGTTTATTCGTGGGCATGCAGTGAGGACTCCTAAACTGTTTCCAAAGAAAAAGAGCACATTAAAAAATCTAAAAATATACCTGGAGGAAGGAAACTCTCATTGTGATGAGTGGTACTAAAGGATGACTCACGTGTGTCCACCGTCTCCTGAATTGGGATGAAGCCTACAGGCAGAGTGTCCTTGATGTCAATGAGCTTCATATCCACTAACACGTTCCCTAAATGACTCTTGGGAAGAAAAAAAAGAGATACAGACTATTAATCTGAACACGCCGGTGGTGGGTTTGCCATCTTGGCTTCAAGATGCATATTTAACACAATGACTCTTGTAGCTTTACGACAGCAGGTTAATTAGAGTAGGTGGCACTTAATGTTCCCCAGCAGTTACACAGGGACTCAGTGGCCCCCGGGAAGTGGTTTCATTTGCACAGCTTCAAAGTCACTCACTTAGACATGGCCTTAGTGGATGAGCAAGCCAGGGGATACTTGCAACATGACCCAGCAGAGGGCAGCTGTGCTCATGTCCCGGGACCAGGCCGGCCCTTGGCCCGATGCCTCGGCTCCCAGGCCCAGCGGGCTGTAGAAAGCAAATCTCTGGGGCAGTCCTGGGGGAGAGAGCTGCATCTACCCCAAACAGAGAGCCAATCACACTCCTAAATGATCGCCGGTCTGCATATCGACACGCATCTTGGTTGCTAGATACATTCCGTAAACTCCCAAGAATCATAAAATACAGAGTGAAAAGCCCTGCTGCCTCAGTATTACACATCTTCTAAAATGACATGCACCAGGGCCTCTTAAAGTCTCTATTTAGTGGTGGCGTGTGGGGTCCACAGCGCGCAGTTTCCGTAACCAGTGCAAGAACATCTTTAGAAGACGGCACGCAGCCTTCTGTACCTGCGAGAGGATTCTCTGCAAACGCGCCGGCACTTGCAGCCCTCGTTTCCGGCTGGGAACGGGCTCTGAAGATTTCTACCCTACAACTTAAATGTGTGGGGCCGCCCCGGAGATTTCATTAAAGTCTGCAGAGTAATTTGCAGCTTACTTCCCCCGTTCTCTAGTTAGATCCAGTTAAGGAAAGACTTATGGCTTCTGATCCCGAATCTCTCCCGTCAGGATACTCGCAGTGCCCTCTGCATGCCCATCTCCCAGAAGCTCCGCGTCCCCTGAAGCCCCACGGGAGCACACTCTTAGTTTCCTTGTTCTGCGTTCAGACAAGCGCCCAGACCGCCGGCGCATCGCTCTGGCCTCCGCGGCAACTCCTCGGGTTTCGTTTCCATCTCGCTCAGGGCAGGGCTCGCACCTCCGTCTCTGCGCACAGGCAGGCAGCCCAGCCCCCTGCCAGCTAACACTGTCTGAAGGCCAATCAGAGAGTTCCTACCATCTAAACTCTCCGTTCGACTCTCTTTTGGCACTGTCCATTTTCCTTTACATCAACTTAGGATGGCACATTTGTGAGGTTATTTAACATCTGTCTCCCCACTAGAGTTTAAGAACCACGAGGACTTTGGGACTAAATGGTAATGGGAAAAAAAAACACAAAAAACAATAAAGATTAAATTAAAAAAAAAAAAAAAAGACCCATGAGGACCCAAACTATCTGTCACTACTGTAAACCCAAGCCTAGCACAGTTCTCGGCACACAGCTGATGCTCAGTCATTATTTGCTGAATAAATTAATGTTTTCTGGTTCATCTTCAACTGGGCCAACTGCTCAGTCAGGAAACAGACTGGATCTGCTGGGATGACAAATCCAAACTATGTCAATAAAAACATTAAAAGTGTATTTGATAAATACATTATAAACCAAAAGCACACAGATGAAGTAAATCCTTCAAAATTTAACTGAAGGTCGGTGTGCCAAGTGTAAACAATGGCCGGTGCTTTTGTGATCCTGTCGTCATCAAATTGTCTCTCTCTTGCAGACTCTCTGCTTGCTGGCCACTTCCCATGAGTCCACGCCAGGCAGCCGGGCCCCAGGAAAACCTCGCAGGGCACGGCCCAGCGAGTGGAAGGTGGACCCTCACGGGCACAGAATGAACCTGGCCGTGTGGGTAGGGCCTGAACCGTGAACCCAACTCGCAGACATCAGCTGCTTCCGGAGTCGCCTCATCTAATCTATCATAGTTTTTTTCCACAGCAGTTGCATCTCCATGTCACAGGGGCTTTCTGCATTGAGAAATTAACAACTGGGTATGTTTCCCTGCCCTGGAGATGGATGGGTATTCATCAATATCCTTCTCAAGTGTCTTCTGCTTGACAAGTTGGGTTTTACTGAAGTCAACTGCAAACCACTTAGCGCGACCTCACCCTCCACACTCTACGAATGTCCCTGATCATAAAACCAGAACATCGGTGGTGCGGCCATTTAAAAAAAGCATCAAAAAACCCTCCCATGCATACAAAATGGGAGGCTGCACTGCCAGAGCTTCCCGCAGCCTGAGCGGGGTCCCTCCGCGCACAGGGCTGCGCTGTGCTGGGTTTAATACGGTCGGTCTGCGACACCATTAATTTTGTGTGTTCCTCTCCCCTCCCCCATCCCGTGCTCCCTTTCATTTCCTCCTCATAAATATGAAGAACGTATTCCCAATCCTTGTTGAGCAAATGATTCATGCCAAAAGCCCAATATGCACTGACTCAGGGTATTTATATTGCCTCTGGTAGCCAGTATTTGCTAGTATACTGTAATTATTTTTGACAACCTTGCATTTAAGGTAGCCACAGATAACCAACTTAATATTCAAATGTTCATAAATCCTTCTGTTTAATATCCTCCCTACCTAATCTATGTACATTATTATTACAGGTAATGCAGAAAGTACAGGGCATGAAAAGTGCAATTAATCTCGATCCTTCCCCAGGAAGCAATGTCACTCCAAAGCCAGGTTTCTGTATTAATGGCATTATTGGGAGAAAGAAATTTAGGCTCCAAAGGAGTCTCCCAAAACTCCTACATTGGGAGTCTCAAGTCACCTAATTAAGAATCTGTCCAGTCTTGAGATCCCACGTCCCTCCTTTACAGCGGTAAAAAATTATGCTATGCAAAGCCTTGGTTCTGACAGCAGGGCCAGCACGGACTGGCTGCAACAGATTAAAATATGCCTCCTTTCTGTCTACTCCTGGCCTGGCAAGTGGGCCCCGCCACCCCCTTGAAATGGATCCCTCTGGATCTCGCTACAGGACCCATTCAATCTTTTTCTCAAAACAAAATGCACCGATTTCCTATACAGCTTCAAAAGAGAGGCCGAGGCTCCTCCTGTGGCCCCAACCCCCATCTCATAGCCCTCATCACGGCCCACCGCCGCCCCGGTCCTCGTGGAGGACGACACGCACAGGGGGCACGCAATGAGCATCTCTCTAATGTTCGACAAATGGTGACTAAATCAAGGCCTTTTCTATAATACATTTACCTATGACACCCAAAATTAACAAGCTCTGGTGACTCCCCTGTCATTTTTTAGACTTGTCACTATCCCCGCACCAAGGGACAGGGGACTCTTCTGGCCTAGAGTACCAATAACCCACAGCCTTCGGGGGAAATGCAACAAAAACAGAAACCAAAAATGATCGGAGGGAGCGTGGCTGTCCTAGGAGGCCACGGCTTTGAACCGAAGCCTCTTCAGCCAGGACAGGTGACACCTGAGCAGAGGTCAGTAACAGCACCACAGAACCACTGAGCAGGGTGAGCACGTGAACACGGGCTGTCAAACTCTGGGAGCTCGTTCTTACAGCCCCGAGCAGCAGTGAACCTGCACAAAGGGGACAGAACAGAGGGGACAAAAGCTAAAAACATGAATAGTTTCAAAAAAGGGTTCAGGTAAACACCCGGGACAAAGGGGCAGAGAATGTACTGTGACAACGTGGATACGGGAGGGGAGGTGGGGCCTTGGGAGACTACCCCTAACTTCTTAAGTCCCACAGCTGTGGAGGCAACCCGACCACACCTGCCCCTTGGCGGCTGTTCCGCCTGTACAACGAGCCCCAGGGACCGGCTCAGTCTCATTACAGGCGCAGCTGCCGCCTTCCGGCCTGTCTGCAGGGTGAAAGAGACTTCCAGTATTTCGCACCAGGACTGCCCCACTCCACGAGAAACTCTGTACTTTACAACGGGCATTCATTACTCTCGTAATTAGGGGGGAAATTAAAGCACTGACCTCTCCCCGAGTCCTGAATATGTTATAAATAATTTTCCTACCAAAGACTTACCAATAAACACAGGAATGGCAGGTGGAAGAGGGACAGCCAGAGAACCATGTGACTGTCTACATCCAGAAAACACAGAAGGGACAGACAAGAACCCCATGACAGGACCACGGGGCCCTGGGGGTGTGTGATGGGGAGAAACACCATTTCTTTTCCCTTTCACACTTCTGAATGAAGATATTAAAAGTTGTGGGTTTAAAAAAAACAAACAAACAACTTTTAAGCCATGAGCATATATCACTGTTATAATAAGATTTATAAAAATAGATTAATAAAAATATTTCCAAAAATCTTTGCATTAGAAAGAGACAGTAACATTTAGGCCCAAAATGAAATGACACCCCTGAAAATGAAAATCTGCTCCCCATTTGGGGCTAGGAAAGACAGTTGACCTTGGTGAAGCCCCCAAACCCTCTGAGGTCAGGAAAGGAGCCACTACTTCACGAGAGTGTCCCAGGGTGGAAGAGGTACATTTGTAGGGTGCCTGGGGCAGACCCCACACAAAGTAGATATTGAGGAAAGCTATTGCCCCCATTTCTAAGCTGCCCATTAAAACACTATTGGAAAGGCTTTAGTAGGTATCTTCAAAAATGTCCTAATTTATGGGCCTGAGTATGAAAAACAGCACACTAAAAGAAATCTACATTTGGTGGAGACCTACCTGCAGAAACAATGAAACGGCCTATGTCACAGAGATTCAGAGAGAAAGCTACTCTAGAAACATGGCTGTGTCTGCGGGGAGGGGTGGCCGCGCAGCACCTTTGTAGCTCTGCCTCTATCTGTGGGTTGGTTTTAAATCCAGCTTCACTGGAAAGTTCTCACGTCCACACTACTCGTGATTGGTTACTTGGAGGAAAGGTGGGCAAACAAGGGCTGTGAGAGAAATTTCCTGGTTTCCTTCCGAGAATGCATTTTAATGGAATTCACAGTACACTTGGGTGCAGGCTTAATAATACTGTTAATAAATGAAGCACAGAGCTAGCTGCTGATTCTACCCAGTTCACTAAAACCACAGATAAATTAATATGGCGACGAAAATAAACCACAACAAAAACACGAGGACATTTCAAACAGGAATGTAAGCGGCCTGTGCTCACTCAGCAAAAGGAGAGGCACTACTGGACTTACATTTTCTTTGGAAAATGATCTTGTGAAGCACAGGTATCTGGTAACCTTGGATTTAAATAAGCCGTCTTTCCAGAGGTCAGCATCCACACCATCTGCCGTCTGCGCAACCTGCACCAGAGAGAGAAGGACCGCAGGTAAGGCAGGCTGGAACCGAAGGCGTGTGCGAGGGCCTCTTCGTACCTGTGCCAAT
Source organism: Mormoops blainvillei (assembly GCA_004026545.1). NCBI lineage: Eukaryota > Metazoa > Chordata > Mammalia > Chiroptera > Mormoopidae > Mormoops > Mormoops blainvillei. Next base: position 30,464 of record PVJD01008377.1, read on the forward strand.
TAACACGGGCCCGAACTCTCATGGCATCTCATTAGTTCATTTCACTAGGCCCCGGGAAGAGATTTTCCAAAAGGGGAAAAGGGAGAGTGTGAAAAATACAACTTCTAAAAATATGGTCCCTGGGGAAGCCCTTGATTAAAGACACCCTGACAAAAATGGTTCTAATGAGAAAAGAGCAACTTTTGTTGTAATGGACCAAGGAGGGATTGGAGAAGTCAGCACATAACGTTGCTCATTACCACTGACTCGGGGGACGGTGGGAGGGCAGGAAAGAGTCCAATGGGGTGTGAAATGCCACCTGAGAGGGGCATCGCCTGTGGGGAGACTGACTGGGCCCCCTGCTCCAGGACCCGAGGGCCAGCCAGGGTGCTTCCGTCAACGGGAGGCTGCTGGGGACCGGGGCCCGTGTCAGGAAAATTCGATCCGCACCGCGTCTTCTTGGTACAAGCTCTGTGAGGGGTATTCAAGGTCAGAAACTGTATCATCATAGAAAAATAAGGACGATCCCATTCCTGGTGTGTAGTCTCACTAGGAAGCCATTTTCTCGTGTACGGGTGTAGACATTTTCCTCTAAGGGGAGTTCAAGGATGAAGCCAGCCTCGACGTGGGCCCTCAGGACCCGTGTACTGGACTGTGGGGCGGGGGATTAGTGTGAAGGCCCACAGTTGTGGGAAAGAGTTTACTACGAGACGGGAGGAGGACAGAAAAGGCTGGAGGAGGCAGTGTTCCTCCCAGTTCTTCCAGACTGCTCTCTGAGTGGACCGTTAGGGCTCAGTCCTCCCCCAGACCCAGCAGCCTAACGGGACAGCATCCCCAGCATCTCGCCAGAGGACTCATCGGCCTCCGGCACCGCGGCCGGCACCGCGAGGGGCGCACGGGAAAGGCTCACGCAGGATGCACCCGGAGCCTCCCTGCGTGTGCCTGAGCTACAGGCTTCGGGATGTAGTCCTTGATCCGACAGTCTCCCTGCCGTGCTGACAAACTGCTGAAGGCATCTCCATTCTTTACCCAAAACAACCTGCCCGTCCTGCGTACACGCTCACAGAGCACACCGGTGGCCTCTGTCACATATACAGGCCGGGGCGCACGGCGGCTCCACCAGGACATTCTGGGGGCCCGCAGGGCCACATTCTCTGAGGCCGCCTCAGAGAAGCCCACGGGCTAAGCAAAAGGAAAATGCTTTTCTTTTCCCAAATCCAGCCATTGTAAATCAGCAAATGCTACAGAGGGAGAAGAAAGGTCCTTCTGCTAGATATGCAAATATGCTTGACCTGAAATCTGAAGGAGGAATGGCATGGGGAGAGTCGGAGGGACTGTTCACTCCAAGTGTGCCCTCCCCACAGAAACAAAAGTGACGGTACGGGTTTGGTCTCGTCAGCACTTTTTTCCATACGGTCATGCATAAAGTTTCTTGAAAAACATGGCATCCAAGGCAGCGGCCCCGAGTCTCCACCAACAGGGGTCCCTTTCATTTGTCTTCCCCCTTGGGTCCCATGTTTTAAAAGATGTTTTGTTTCCCAAACTCTACTTTTACTGTACTTCCTCAATTCTAGGATGTGGTCATTTGGGAATTACCCGTGGATTTAATAAACATCCCTTTAGGAAAAAAAGAAATAGTATCACATCAAAATGTGCAAATCTCTTCAAAGGTGCGTCCCAATTTCAGAACCACTAGAACATGAAACCAAAAAATGTATAGGAACAAAGAAATGAGGGTACCTATTTGGCTTCTCTATAATAAATGCATTAGTTTTAGTACATGTAAAAGAAATAAAGTCTGCAGAACACTCCAAGCGTGCGGAAGCGCAGGCCAGGCGCTCAGAAGGAAGCAAGCCGTGCCCATCCCCCCACTGGAAAGCGGGCCCCCTGCACATCTGGAGATTCCGCGGCGGGTGTGCTCTTACATCAACGCCACTGTGTCCAGGGTTTGAAAACGATTCCCACCTCGCCCCACTGCTAGAAGTTTTCTTTTTCTGAGTGAGAAGACACCCTGACATAATAAAGAGCCCGGTGCAGGCCTGTTGCAGGCAGCGGGCCGGCCCTCCCGCCGAGGCCCCCTTCTCCCTCCTGGGACACACCGTCTCCGACGTGGACCGAGGGGCATTATACACGGACAACCAAACCAAAGGTCCAGCCTTGCCCTGAGTCCACAACTCATCTGCAATGAGGTAAAAATGTGTGATGCCCTCCAACCCCAGCCAAGGGAAGGCGAGGCAAGGCAGGAGGAGAGGCATGGAGGAATGGCGGGGAGGAGGAGGAGGAGAAGGAAGGGATAATATGTCTATGTGTGGTGGGGGTGGTTCTGGGCAGAATGCAGAGGCACCTGAAGCCTGGGCCAGGTGAGCTAGACCCACGCAGGGGCCACGGCTCCACCAGCGGGAGCTGGAGTGAGAAGGCCCGTCCTATCTCATCCGGAGCTCTAGGGAAGGGGCCTCAGGGTCCGGGGGCTGGGCATTCCCAGCCTTGCTCTCCCTGAAGTGACCCAACGTTCCGAGAGGCTTCTTTTCAATCCGGTCACATAAACGTGCTTACTAACCTAAATTCTTCTCGTCCCAAGTCAGATGAGCTAAGATGAGCTAATATGAGCTAACGACCTACAAGATAAACTAAGGGGAAGGCAGGCATCCGCATGGGGCGCCCCTGCAAAAGCTCACGTCTAAACTCTGACTCTGGCTCCTGAGATGGGAGGCGCACGTGTGTTTGTGGGGAGGGGGGATCTTCCTGAGCACAGAGGGGTCAGAGGAGCCCATGAGCATGCAAAGCGCCTGCCTCAGTGCTCACCAGGGGGCACCCACAAAGCCGGGGCCAACAGATCCAAACTCAAAATGAGGACAAACATCGAGCCAAATAATGAAAGTGATGTCGTGCTACGGCGGGATTCAAAAAGGCCTGAATTGTCACCCCAGAGCTCAGCGCTGACTCCTGGTCCTCTGGGGCTCCTTCTCCGTCTCTGGGAGATGGGTCTCCCAACACGAGTGACACACTCGTGCGATTAACGTTTACCGGCCCCTGCTACGCGCCAGGATGACGCCTGCACTGATCGCCATTTATCCCCTGCTCTAGGCAGAGTGCCTGGGACACGTCTGGGCCCGAAGGCTGCTGAAGGAATGACCGGGCAAATCAGCCATTCAGTCAGGAGCCAAGTGTGAAAAGCCACAGACCCTGTCAGCTACCCAAGTAAGGGAAGGATTTTTAAAAATGGAATTTCCAGGATTTACTCTCCGGTACTTACACATTTCAACAATCAGGCCACTTATTTTTTTGGTCCCCTTGTGTGTGCCCTGCCTTGTTCCCCAAATGACTGGAGTAGGGTCAATGACGCCGCTGACTGCTGTGCCCCCTTAGTGTGTTACAGGGCTTCACACACACAGATACACACAGAGACACACTCGCACACAGAGACACACAGGCTCACAGACACAGGCACTCACACATAAACACACTCACACACATTCACACACTCACACACCTGTGTGTATTCACACGTATACACATACTCTTTCTCTTACACACACACACACACACACTCACGCTCACACTCATACCCGCCCTCCCTCTCCCGTTCTAGCACCTGCCTGGGTACCGGAGCTGCCTCTGAGGGGGAGAAGGTTGAACACATGGATTTCTCTCTCTCCTTTGCTAAAACGACAATCAAGTGAGGAAAGTATGAACCTGCTAAAATAAGGTGCGAGAGAGGAGTACAATGGCAGGCAGATGCCAACCATCGTGTGCAGGGGTGGAGAGTGGAAGGAACAGACTGGGTAGAGGGGAGGGGTTGGCATCTAAGGGTCTGACGAGTCCTCACAGAGTTCCGGCGCCCGGAGCCACCAGGCGCCAGTGTGGAGGGTGTGAGTTTAGGACTGAAACAAGTCTGTAAACAAAGCAGTAATTAAACTCCCAGATCCCTACCCTCATTTCGGATGTATTTTCTGCAGAAACAAATCCAGTAAGACTCGGGACTCTAAAACACAGCTGGGTCGGTGAGGAAGGAGGTGAGGAGGAACTAAGAGTCCAGAATGAAAACAAGGGGGTTAACAACGCGCACTGAACAGTGGGTCCCCCTCCCCTGCCACCACCAGGCTCACCTCAGCAGGCAGTTGTACCCCCTACACACTGGATAATGAAGGATTCGTCCCTGGAGAAGCCAAGGGGTGCCAGCGAGTAGATCATCACACGCGGACTCTGGGGGTCTCCTGTCACAGAAGCTCGTCCCTGCAGCATCCCCTGTGTCCCCCCACCCCACCCCCACCCACACAGCTCCAATACCAGGAGCTGGCACCTCGCTCTTAAATATAAACTGACAACGAAGAATCACCAGGCATTGAGGGAAGTCAGGTGGCACAGGTAATATGCGGAAACAATGAAAGCTAAGGAACAAACAACGAAATCTATAATTAACATCCTCTGAGGGATGAGGGGACATATGGCATCCATAAAACCTGAATGGAATATTGTGAAAATGTTCTTAAAAGGAACAACTTAAGAATATAAAGAGGCTAGAAATAAAAAAGTTATAGGTAAAATTTTAAAATGCAAAAGTAAAATACTGGAAGAGAAAATTGAGAAATTCTTCCAGAAAGTAAAATACGAGGATGAGATAAACTATAGGATCAATACGACATCCAGCTAATGAAATTTCAAGAGAGAGAAATTAAAAAATGGAAGAGAACTGAGCCTCCATATTAAAGAGGTCCTGAATGTTCTACCCACTAAACCAAAAAGTCCTACCCCAAAGCAAAACAACAGAGAATCCCACCACACTGGGGACTCCAAAAGCACCATTAACACCTCTAGAGAGAAATAACAGGTTGCACACAAAGGAAGTAACAGGTCGCAGACTTGCTGTACATTACAGGCCCATGACCTAACTATTTTATACCTGGGAGTTGGTACCTTTTGGCTCTATATAAGTTTTATAAAAAGGAAAACAACCATTTAAAAGACTCCACTTGATGGGGTGAGAAATACAGATCTGCTTGAGACGCACTTTGTTAATCAGCCGTCCCACTGAGCGGCCGGGGCAGGAGTGAGCAGTTGCCCCTTCGAACTGCCCGAGGTTCCTCTGTGTCAGACTCCAGTGCTCTTTGCCCAAAGGGAAGTTCTTGAAAGACACCACAGCTAACCACCAGATTCGTCAACCTGTTCACACCCTGGTGTTTTAGGAGAGCCCGCCCACAATTCAAAGATGTATTTGGCAGACAGAAGGCAATCAAAGGGGCCAGGAAGCTGTGCAGACATTCCAAAGGAAGTATCTGGCTGACACTATGAATACGAATGAAGTTCAAAGGGCCCTGGATGTGTTAGATCAGGCACTGTGGAAACACACACTTGGCCCAGGTCAGACAGTGGCCAACCGTGCTGCCACTTAAACTCTTAATCAGAGCAGTGCGGACACGGCCAGGAGGCAGGGAGCTAAAGTTACCACCCTCTAGATCCCTACCGGGAGGCATACCCAAAATGCTTTCTAAAAGCTATAAAGTGAAGACAGCCATTCAAGCTGAAGAACTCTAGGCTGTTTTCTTTTTGTTCCGATTTCGTTTGCATCATCCATTTTGTATCCTGAATGGGGACCTCAAGTCGGCCACAGAGCTTCAGCTGAAAATGTCTAATATTTTTTTAGCAAAAGAAACGCACGTGCATCTCTGTCCCTGAGCCCGCTGCCTCTCTCAGAGGGAACAGAGGGCTATTCCCTCTGCCCCCATCGCAGAGCACGGGGACACGACCCGACACTCCTCTCCCAACTCTGTGACACTGCACCACCCCGGCTGGCCCTCTAGCACTCCCTCCTCAAGGTTATCTTTACTATACCTGCAGGTGATTTCCCGCCTCCCTGGCTTTGCTCCTGTTCCCTCTCAGACCTCATCTCCTGGAAGCTTCTCATCACTCAGGACCTGCTGAAAGAACCCTGACCCTGTACAGCCTCCATGATGTCATCTTCCAGAATCTTCCCTTCCCTTCGGCTTCTTGCATCAAGCCTTCTCTAATATGGACAAAAGCATGTCACTCTTTTGTATTACAAGTTTCAATTTTAAAAAATCAGATAGTAGAGACCTAAAAAAAAAAAGAGTGGGGCTTTCAAATACTTGCAAGCATGTATAAGGAGGAGAGTTGCCAGAGAAAATACTGGACCCTCCAGTTAAATTAGAATTTCAGATAAACAATGAATGATTTTTCAAATTTAAGAAATTTCAAAAATTTCAGATTTAACTGGGCATCCTGTAGTTTTATTTGCTAAATTTGGCCCAAACACAAAGGATGTACTAAGGCTTTGTTTAGTGAAAAGCTGGAACAAAAGCGGAAGTTGGATGGCAGGAGGGGGCTTGTGTGGCACCTTCAGCCAACTGCAGAAACCCCCGGCAGGAGATCGGACACACTCATCTAGAAAGACCTAAGTAACATGTGCATCATTCAGTCAAAATAAGCAGGGCTTACTGCATGATCTAACTGATATTAAAAGTAGCAGTTATGGTTTATTTCTATGTCATTTACATATGCAAATACAGGGGGGAAAGGAAGGCAAAAGACCAAACTGATGACAGCGACTACTGGAAATCAGGGATGTGATTGAAAGGAATTTGAGCCTTGGTTGTATTATTTGATTTTTTTAAATAAGAAGATTTTCCTTAATTAAAAGTAAATACAATTTTTTTTGCAAAAAGAAAAACAAGTCTAGAAGGATAGCTCCAAACTGTGTAGATTCAGAGAAAAGGAAAGGTAATATTTTCACTCTTTAGTTTATTTCATTCTATATGATTCGAAAATGAGCTTTCATAATTTCAAAATGTCATGAAGACATTTTAAATTAAATTTTATGAGGCAGGTTCACTGATCCTCTCCACCATGGATCCTCGGAGTAAGAATTTCATCACGGAAGACACGTCTGAGGTGCAGGGAAGAGAGGGGCTGGTGCATGAGGCTGGTTCCTGCAGACCGCCCTGCCCTCTCTGTCTGCTAACCATGCCCAGGGTTCCAAAGGCCTTTTCTGGCAGGGTTCTGATAACAACCTGTGCCTACTAGCACCCAGTACCTGCTCTCCTGGGCAAGGGAGGCAGGAGAACACAGCAGGTTAAAACATGGGCTTTGGTAACGGAAAGATGTGAATTCAAATCCTGGCTTCTCCACTCAGCAGCTGTGTGACCTTGGCTGAGATCCTCCGCCCCTCTGAGCCTCAGCCCTTGCCTCTGTAAATGGAGACAATAGGTTCTATCTCCTATAGTTATAGTAATAACGAAAAGAGACAACGCAAGCAAAGTGCCTTGCCCAGCAGCACCTGGCACACAGTAATCGCTTGATAGGTGGTAAATACTGGTGTTGGCGTCCTAGCAAAAGCATTGCCTCCCTCCCATACCCAGGTGGGCAGGCTGACCTGGCTTTAAATAGAGACCTCTCCCTGCATGTGCTGTCATCACTAGGGTGAGGTTCGTCTCTTTGAGCCACAGGTCTTTGCTTTCCTTTCAGCAAATATTTACTGAGCACTCCTGATACGGGAGGCACTGGCACCATGCCCTTTGGCATATACAAACATGAGTGGTGCGGTCCCTCCCTCAGAGGGTGGCCAGCAGGCAAGGTGAATTGCACGGAGGACGAAATGTGCAGAGGCGGGACACCTAGGTTTGACCTCAGCTCATCCACACCTGTTTGTGTGACCTCAAGAAGCGCCCTCCAGCTCCCTGAGGTTTCGTTTTCTTATTGGTAAAGTAAGATCATAAATGGTAATTCCACAGGGTCATTGTGTGAAGTGAGAACTGTGTATAGAGCAGCTGGTACGGGGACACAGGTGCAGCATGGATATCCAGTGTTACTGGAAGCGCAAGGCACAACGGCGACAGTACCAGAAAGAATGAACAAGAAGAATAAGAAAGCACATCAGGGTGTGAGAAGGGGTTGGGGGAGGGCGGGGAGAGGAGACTCAAAGGCAGTGAGCAGAGAGAAGGGGGCAGACACACCCCCTGACAAGCAGGACCAGAACAGCACTGTGGGAAGGGTGGGCCGGCTGGACTGCGGCAGCCGGCGTAGGCTGAGAGAAGGGCCAGGGGGCAGAGGTGGGCAGAGCAGGGCAGGTGCGGGAGGCAGGACTCACCCTTGTAGAAGGGGCATCTGTGCAGGACTGGGAGAAGGAGGAGGAATTCCAGGTGATGCTACAGGAGACACCTGAAGCTGAGAGGGGAGGGTGGAGTCTCTCGGAAGAGGCTATGCGGGGCAAGGACAGTGAGGACTGAGCTGGGGTGGGGGCAGAGACAGAAAAGGATGATGCAAAAATGAAGCAGGAGAAGAATCGTGAAACTGCCTTCGGGGGTGCGGGGGAGGGTGGAATGGCGGAGGAGCCCCAGGAAGATTCTGGCCTCCGTTTAGCAGGAACAGTTCAGGGGCAGCTGTGGGTTGGGGGACTGGGCTGGGGGTGGAAACAGGAGACAGTTGAGTTCCGGAATATTCAGGTTGAGTGTAAGACAGCCAGGACATGTGGGTTTGTCCACCAGGCAGGTGGAAACGTGGGTGGGTGAAGAACGGAGCCGTGAGCACAGGTCATCTGGCGGAGGGTGGCAGCTCCCCTCCTGTGTGCCTGGGGTCTGGGCTGGAGGAGAACCCAGTGAAGGCTGGGACTGGTCCCGGGGGTGCGCTCAGTATGGGGGGCAGCGACTACCATAGAAGGGGAAATCACATTTAAGGGATAAGAGAAATCGTATTTAAAAACAAGGGCTACAGAAGAATATGTGATGACCTAAGAAATTACTGCAATAAGTAGAGTAAGAAAATACCATGTAATTAATACTAAGCATGTTATAAAATAGTACATGCAAAAGAATCCCATTTTTGCCAGAACACACACACACACACACACACACACACACGTAACTAAAACTAAAGGATATATGGATGTCAAAATGTTTCCACATTTTCCCTGAGGGGTAAGATTAAGTCACTTTTATTTTTCTTTCTTGTACTTTCTCTATCTTCCAAATTGTCTACAGAGAGCATGTGCTAGTCCCGTATTCAGAAAATGAATATATTAAGGAAGGAAGAAGTCAGTCAACGGCATCCACAGCTGAGATGAGGTCAAGAAGAATGAGAATGAGAAAAAACTACTGAGCCGGACAGGAACAAAGGGGAGAGTGAAAACGCTGAGAAGGAGATGGCCGGCGGGAACATCCCTGGGCAGGAAGGGCTCACAAAGACAGTGCTGGGGCGGGGGCAAGAAGGTGGCGGTGGCAGCTGGTTTTTCAGGAGCAGAGGGGACAGCTGCAGGTTTGTGTGGAAGGAGGTAGGGAATGAGGACAGAACGAGTGGGATTCACACAAGAAGGGATTTACAGGCAAGAACGAGGCAGAAAGAAGTAGAAACAAGAGCTCACCTGGGGTATTAATACTGAGAACGGAGGAGAGCCACCCAAAGGGGCTCCGCCTTTTGCCACCTCTCTGCTCATTTTCTCCCTCTTGTCTGGGTCTGTAAACTACAAGCAGGCAGGTGCTACACGGGACATTCCCAGTGTCCAATACCTAGCACAGGACCTGCTGCTGCGTGAGTGCCTCCCCTCTTCTGTTCCACCTTCGAAGTTGAAGGAAACCTCCTCTGGACCCAGGACAGTGGGCTGCGGAGGGGTGCCTGCCAGTCGACTCAGGGCAGCGGCGCAACTCTCACTAACAAGCAACGGTACAGCTCTGGAAGATTCTGGAGACCCCCGTTTTGAGACTCCAAGACGTCTAAGTGCCTTCTTAAGAACAAGCAAGTTTTTCTATGAAACCAAATCACCTGACCTCAAGGCAGGCCCACCTACAAGCCACGATTTCTGAACGCAATTCCATGAGACTATGAAAACACACTGGGTCTAAGATAAGAAGGCAATGTCTTTGATGAATGGCACTGTTGTGCTTTACAACAAGCACTTGTGCAGGATATGGTTACGGAAATAGTGAAAACTCTCGATCCTGGGATTAGCAGAAAATCCGGAGACCCTCCCTGGCTTCCCCGGCTTCGAGGAAGGACACTGGTCTGTGCACTGGCCCAGGCGCACCCACCCACGCTGCTGGCCCCACCTCTGCCCTGGCTCTAAGCAAGGACCACCTGCCTGGAGAGGCAGTACACGTGCCTGCTGTAGCCGCGCCAAGCAACTCAGACCCCAGGGCCAGGCTCTGGGCTTCCGGCTGGCTTTAACAAAGGAGCCCTGAAAGAGACCCGGCAAGACCAGGAGGACAGGATGCGTTAAAGTGATGGGATTTGAGAGGAGACAAGTTGAACTCGCGAGCTCATGAGTCACGCTCAATGACAGGAGCAAGAATGCAGAGGAGATGAACTGGCACTTGTGACTAAGTCACCCTTCCTGTTTACTCTATTACTCAGCTCTCCAACCACATTGCCAGCTATAATTGCATTTCAATTCATGTTTAACACAAGCATAACTTAGTTGGATGTTAGCATCCAATATCGCAGACACAGAAAGGCAAAACAGAAAGGAGCCAGCTAATTCAATTCAATAAACGCTCTTTGCTGACCCGGTGGCGTACGTGTGCACCCAGGCACGGTGCTGGGGACCGGAGGTGCAGCTCTATGAAAGCCACTATTCCACAGCCTCCAGGGGGCCTTACGATGCAGACAGTGACACACACAGGCTGACAACTGCAGTTAAAGAGTGATAAGAGCCGCAATAGAGGAAAGTAAACACACCATCAAAAAAGGCAAAGAGCTAGATAGAACACCATTCCACAGGGAGAGGCAGGGGGGCAGCAGTGGGGACGGCACATTTGAGGAACTACATCGAGTTCGAGGCGATACAGTGAGGGCTAGAAGGCAGGGATGAGCCAATCGAAATAAGTCTTCGGTTCCAGGGAAGTCCATCTGTTTGAAAAATGCCTCCTGAGTGCTAGATGTGGAACATTCTGTAGTAAATACAACAACTGATTTGCCTTTGAATCTAAAAACGAGGTGAGTAATCTGATCTTTTAGTCAGTGTCTGAGGCTGGAATGGAGTTGGGGAGCGGCACTGGGGATGGTTCCTTTGGCTGTAACAAAGGTGAGTGGAGAACAGTCATTGGATCTTTGCTTAGTCAACAGATCCATCCCTTCTTTAGCTCCTGCCCTCTCATTCTGCCCTTACCACAGGCACAGTGGGGTCTGCAATCACATAATTTCCTATCACATCAATCTTACAAACCTGTAAGCCTACACCACGATCAAAAGGGTCATGGGACAGCCAAGAAACTGGGCATGACGGGGGTGAGAAGAGAGTTGGAATAAGGAACAATAAAAGAATTCGGTGAGGCTGTTTGACAGAAAAAAATATAAATATATATTTTAAAAATTAGCTTTCCTCTATACAAACCGAGAAGCTTCCCATCTTTTTCAAAGAGTTAAGACAGTTTGCAGAATGTGGGAATTACCAGTTCCTTGACAATTTTAGAGAATGCTACATTAAAACAATTTTGGCCCAGTACTTTTGTTAGAAGTAATTCTCTAATGACTTCTCCAGTTTCTTCCTTTGATACAGGTTTGTTACTGGAGTTCTTCTTAAGCAGCAGTGGCAATGATCTAACTCATCAAGATTTCAATTTTAGTCACATCAGGCTGCAGACAGGAGCTATTCATCATATTCTCTTGTAATTTTCCAATCTCCTTGTACTCTTACTTCCCTTTCCTTAATCTAAATTCTGCTTATATTTCTTTTTACTATCATATTTGCCAAAAAGTTGATCTATGGTGCCCCTTACGAAGAATCAATTCTCAATTAACAACTCTCCCTCCTTTTCTCTTACTCCTGATTTCTCATTCTATCTTTATTATTTCCTTCCATGTGTTTTTTCTAGCTACTTTAGCTGTGGGAAAATATTAATTGGTCTAATGTACATGTAATTAGAGCCTCAGAAAAAGGGGAGATTGAAGAGAACTGTTTTAATAGCCCCCAAATGTTCCAACTGCAACAGCAGCAGAATATCCACTCTTTTCAGGTGTCTGTGGAACATTTACCAAGACAGACGACAGTCCAGGCTGGGGGTGGTAAACTACAGCCACAGGCCAAGTCCATCCTGTAGTGTGTTAGTGTACAGCCTATGAATTACAAATGGATTTTATGTTTTTATGTGTTAAAAAATAAATAAACATGCAACACAGAACACATGAGGCCCACAAAGCTTAAAATATTAACTGGACCTTTATAGGAGAAGTTTGCTGACTCCTATTCTAGGCCATAAAACTTGAGTTTGTTCTCTGATGACATGGAATTAAATAAGATGTCAATAACAGAAATATATCTAGAAAACCCCCAATACATGGAAGTGAGACAACACACATCTAAATAACCCATCAATCAATGAAGAACTCAAAGGGGAAATTAAACAGTACTGTAAATAGAATTAAATTAAATACAAAATAACAAAATTTCACGATGCGGCTAATGCAGAGTTAAAGAGGGAAATTCATAGCATTAAAATGCTCTTAGAAATGAAGAGAGTTCTCAAATCAATTACCCAAACTTCTACCTTAAAACAACCAGAACATTAACCCCAAAGTAAGCAGAAGAAAGGAAATAATAAAGAGAAAACAATAAAACAGAAAATATAAAATCAATAAAGAAAATAAATAAAATCAAATGCTAGTTCTTTGACAAGATCAATAAAATTAATAAAAGTCTAGGAAGCCTGAGGAGGAAAAAAAGAGACATCACTGATGATCATTATTAGGAATAAATAAGTCCTAGAAATATTAAAAAGATAAGAAAATATTATGAACAACTTTATGCCTGGGCACTGGAAAACTTAAATTGAAAAACTCCTTGATAGACATTAATTACCAAAGCTCATTTAAGAATATGTAACTTGAATAGCGCTGTATCTATGTAAAAACTTGAACTGTTGTTAAAAACTTACCCAGGTCCAGGTCCAGATAGCTTCACTAGCGAATTTTACAAACATTTAAAGAAAAATAATACCAATTCTATATTAAATATTCCAGAAAACAAATGAGGAAGGAACACTTCCCAATTCATTATACGAGATAAGCACTGGCCTAATACCAAAACCAGAAAAGATGTTATAAGAAAACTACAAGTCAATTGATATTTCTCATGAACATATCATAATATGTCTTAGCAAAACCTTAGCAAATCAAATCTAACGACAAATTAAAAGGCAATGTATTTGTCCATGGGGAGTTTATCCCAGAAATCCAAGTTTGATTCAACTTTGAAAATCAATCAGTATATTTCATCATATTAAAAGACTAAAATGGAAAAGCGATATGATTATTCCAGAGATACAGGTAAAGCATTTGACAAAATTCAATATCCATATATGATAAAAAAAAAACTCTCTGGAAGTGTACTTCCTAAGCTTATTAAATAGTATCTAAAAAAAAAAAAAGCTACAGCTAACACTCCATTTAAGTGGAGAGACACTGAGCGCTTTTCCCTGAGATCTGGGACAAGGCAAGGGTGTCTGCTCTCCCTAGTTCAGCGTAACCATGCACAAGATGCTCTGGTCAGTGCTGCAGAAAAAAGTAAAACTGAATACTGTTTACAACAGCATCAAAAATAGGAAATGCCTAAGGAAATAGGAAATGCCTAATTTGGCCAAAGAGCTGCATGAGCTACACACTGAAAACTAAAAAAGACCGATGAGAAAAACTGAAGAGGGCTTACATAAATGAAGGGATATAACGTGGTTTTTGGAAATAATTAAAGATTTAGAGGGAAGTTACAAAAACAACATAAAGAATTCCTGTGCATTACCCTTCGCCTGGATTCCCTAAAATGTTAACATTTTACCACATTTGCTCTTTTTCTCTTCCTTTTTCCCTCTAGGGAATATGTGTACGCATACATTTGTTTATATGCTATATTCTTCACATTATATCAAGAGGAACGTGGTATCTATTTGTCTCATTGCTGGTAATGTTAACCAGTAACTTGTTTAAGGTGGTAGGTGTTCAGTTCCCCACTTTTATTCTTCGCAACTGATAAGTATTTTGTGAGAGACACTTTGAGACTATGTAAATATACTGCTTCTCATAAAATTTTCACTTAGTTGTTTTGACATCTAGATATATCTTTTTAAGACCAAGAAGAAATTGACAGACACGACTACATAAAAACTTCACGAGATGAACAATAATCAACAAACTTTGATACTATAAACAAAGTTGAAAGACAATGATAGATGGAGAGAAAAATATTTGTAACATATACAACAGTCAGAGAATAAACAGAATAAAGGGAATCCTACAAATCAATAAGAAAAAGCCAACCAAATGAGTCAACTTTGAAAACAGAAAATTAATAGAAAAAATACAAATGGCCAATAAACATGAAAAGATGCTCAACCTCATTGCCAGCAACAGAGCTGTAAATTCACACAACGTGCTCCTAGTCTGGAAAAGTAAAAATAAGACTGATGTAAACAGTGACTGTAAGAATGAGGGTAAATGGGAACTTTTGTGTGTCATATACTGGGGGTATATAGAAATCGGAAAAGCAGTTCTGAAAGCTACTGACGGTAACTACTAAAATTTAAAATGTACGCATCCTTTCGCCGTCAGCACCCACCCAGAGGCATATGAACAGGGGTATTTACCACAGCGCTGCTTTTCAAACACCAAAAAAAAAATTAAATTTCCATTAGCACAGCAGTGGCTAACAAGTTACAGTGGAAAAATAGCCATTAAAAAGAATGAGGTTGATATGGAAAGATTTCCTACATATATTATTCAGGAAAAGAGAGAAGAAGGAATATCATATAGAGCACATGTATTAATAATGATAATAATATAATAATAGCTACATGGCTTGAGGCATTTTAAGTTACTGTTTCAAGCACTTTGTGAACATTAGCTCATTTAATGAGGAAAGTTCTGTGAATAATCCCCACTTTATAGACAAGGAAACTGATGCTCTACTAAGAGGTAAAGTATCTTGAGCCAAGGTCACACAGCTCATAAGTGGCACAGCCAAGGTATGAACCGAGGTAAGAGGATTCCAGAGTCTCTGCTTTTGGTCACTGAGCTACACAGCCTCTCTCTATACCTATAAAGGTATTTGCAGAAGCATAGAAAAGGTATTGGAAGGATACAGACCAAACTGTTAACAATGGTTATCTGTTACTAAAACAAAACCTTCACAAATAACCAACTAATTAATGAATAGAGCTGACTGCTAGACCCCCTGGAGGTCTGACTACTTCCAGAGCCAGAACAGATTCTTCCTTCCAGTCTCATCTCCCTTACTTGGTGGTCTCTCACAGTCTCTTTGTCCCCGTCCATGATCTCGGTCTCAGTAATACGGCTCATCCCCCACAATTCTCAGCTCCAGTCGCGTCTCCTCTTCCCCACACATGCCGTCCCTCATGCAAACAGTCTCCTACTACTATAAACGTGGACCACAAAGGCTGAGAGAGGAGGCCTGAAGCATCCTAGTCCTTAGACATCAAGGAGTAACTGGCAAGTAGTTTGCAAGCATGCAGTAGCATATTTCTTGCCTATTTACATAAGGCTGAAACATAAATATTTAGGAAAAATTTCTGACAGGCTTAAAGATAAACAGATTCTCTTGTTAACCCTGAGTTAACACAAAATTAAAGCAAGCCAGCGCTTCCACTTCTAGGAATATGGAATAAGATATACTTTTTCCTAGTCCTTCCACTGAAAACAACAAAAAATCCTGGACATTATATGAAAGAAACATAAGTGGACCCTGAAAGGTCAGAGAAGAAGGCAAGGCAGCTAGGGACCTCGGGACCCAAGGAACAACAACGTGGTGAGTGCTGTGGTCTCTCTTCTCCTCACATATCCAAGACCTGGAGCTACAGAAGTCAGCAACCCAGAAACAGCAACAGACATGGATCAAAAAAAGCCCTAACAAAAGGCTGCCTTCTCTAGCAATAACAGTTCATTTAGCCAATAACAGATCCATGCCAACCAAACAGCACAAAAACACTGTGGCCCCACCCCCGCCCATGCCAGTAAAACCAGAGTAGGGGGACTAGACGTCCACCCTCATAAGACTGTAACTAGGCATCCCCACACCTCTGACAAGATGCTGCCAGGGAAGGCCAACTAGAGAACCAGGCCGTTCGCCTCCACGAGGCAGTTATGAGGCTTCCCTCCCTCCGCCCCTCCCTCCCTCCAGTGGACTGATATTGGAGAAACCTTGTGGAAAGTCAGGACTCTCACCATGCTGTCTAACAAGGCCACCTCCCCAACCCAGTGATGCCAGGAGGGCCTTCAGGAGAGCGGTAATGAGGCACTTCCCCCACAGAGTCAGGGGTTAGAACTCCCATCAGCACCCAGCGGTAACACGGAGCCCCATCTTCTCGCGTGTCAACAGAAGCCAAGTGGGGAAACTGAACTTCTACTCCTACCTGGCAATAAAGAGATGGTGCGCCCTCCTTTTCATGCCAGAGCAGTGTCAGAAGAGTCAGCTTAAATAAAAGGTTTAAATAAGATCCAGAGTCTTGTAATATAACTCGTACCACAATTTCTAGGTTTCAATCAAAACCCACTCATCAAAGAAAAGGACCAAGAAACGGAAAGGTTGCCAGCTGAATAAAAAGAAGACAATCTACAGAGCCAAAATCAGGGTGACAGAGATGTTAGAATTACCTGGAGGAGAAAAAAACAAAAACAAAAAACTTTAAAGCAGCCATCATGAAAATGCTTCACTGAGCAATTATGAACATGCTTGAAACAAAAGAAAGTCTCAGCAAAGAAACAGAAAGGCTTAGCAAATAAACAGAAAATATAAAGAAGAACCAAACAGAAATTTTAGAAATGAAAAATACAGTAACTGAAATAAACTTAATGGATGGACTCGGCATCAGAATGGAAAAGAGAGAAGAAAGAATCAGTGAACTGGGAGATGGAATAGAAATGACCTAATGTGAACGACAGAGAGAAAATAGACTGAACAAAAAATGAACAGAGCCTCAGGGAACTGTGGACTATAACAAAAGAGCTAAGACTCCTTTCATCAGAGTTCCAGGAGAGGAGGAACCGGGTGAGGCTGAAAAGCACCTGAAGAAATAATGGCTAAAAAGTTCCTAAATTTAACAACAGATATAAATCTACAAAGTCAAGAAGGTAAGCAAACCTCAAACTTGATAAATCCAAATAAATCCACACCAGGACACATCATAATCAAACTCCTGAAAAAACAGAACAAAGAAAAATTTTTGAAGAATTGAGACTGGAACAACACTTTACTTATAGGGAACAACAATTCGAATGATGGCAGATTTCTCATTAGAAATCACAGTGGCCAGAGGAAATAATACAACATTTTTCAAGTGCTAAAAGAACTGTCAACCCAGAATCCTATATTCAGTGAAATATCCTTCAGAAATGAACAGGAAATAAAGACATTCTCAGACAGAGGAAAACTAGGAGAATTTGTCACCAGCAGACATACTCTAAAACAACTGCTAAGAAGTTCTCAAAACAGAAAAGAAATGATTAAAAAAAAAAGAACTTTGAAACATCAGGAAGGAAGAAAAAACCTGTTATATAAAAATATGAGTAAATAGACTTCTTTTGAAATTTCTAAATTATATTTTATGGTAGAAGCAAAAATTATAACACTTGATATGGAACTATTTAAGACAATTATATTATAAATGAGAGAAGGTAAAGGGACATAAAAGAGTGAGGCTTCTACATTTCACTTTAACTAGTAAAATGATATTGCCAGAACCACACAAGCGTGCCTGCACACACGCACCCGCTAAAAACGCTATACAAAGAACTATACTCAGAAAGCACTGAGATAAGCCACAGTGAAATTCTAATAAATGTTCAGGTAACCCACAGGAAGGTCAGAAAAAGAATACAGGGGAAAAAAACCCAATAAAACAATAGAATAAACAGAAAATAAATAATAAAATGGCAGGTTTAAGTCCCAACATATCAATAATTATATTAAATATAAATGATCTAAACAATAATTAGAAGACAGAGATTTGCAGATTATATTTAAAAACATGATCTAACTACATGTGGTCTACAAGGAATCTATTTCCAGTATAATGGTATAAGTAGTTGAAAGTAAAAGTATGGAAAAAGATATATCATGAAAACATTAATCTAAAGGAAGCAGGAGTAGCTATTCTGATATCAGATAAAATGGACTTCAGAGCTAAGATAATTACAAGACAGGAAGGGGCATTAAATAGCGATAAAATGGTCAATATGCCAAAGAGACACAGCAATCCTAAATGTGTATGGGCCAGGCAACGGCGCTGAAAAACATGCGCAGCAAAAACTGATAGAGTGAAAGGAACAAAAGATAACTCCAAAATTACTGTTGGAAACGTCACAGCTCTAAAACTGACAGTATAACTACACAGAAAATCAGTACAGATACAGAAAAACCCAGCAACATGACCAGCCAGGGGAATCTAATCTATATTTTTAAAAAATCCCACTCGATAACAGCCGAGGACAGTCATTCAAGTGACCACGGAACATATGCCAAAACAGACCATTTCATGGTCTGTAAAACAAACCGCGACAAGTTTTTAAAAATTGAAATCATACAGAGTGTGCCCTCCAATTACAATGGAATCAAACTAGAAAATAATAACAGAAAGATTGCTGGGAAAATCTCCAAATGTTGAGAAACTAAACAACACAATGCTAAATAATCCATACATCAAAGAAGCCTAAAGAAAAATTAAAAGTATACTGAACAGAATGAAAATGAAAATAAAACATATGAAAACTTGTGGGGCATAGCTAAAGCAGTACTGATAGAAATTTATGGCACTAAATGTACACATTAGAAATAAGGGAAAGTCTCAAATCAATAATCTAAGCTCCTACCTCAATAACCCAGAAAAAGAGCAAAATAAACCCAAAACCAGCAGAGGGAAGTAAATAATAAAGATAAAAGCAGAAATCAATGAACTTGAAAACAGAAAAACAGAAAAAAATCAATGAAACAAAGAGCTGGTTGTTTTGAAATGGTTAATAAAAGTGACAAACTTCTAGAAAAACTGACAAAGAAAAAAAGAGAAGACACGAATGATCAATATAAGAAACAGAGAATATTATAGGCTATGTGGTCATCAAAGGAATGATAAGGGGATGCAACAAATAATTCTACACATAAATTTGGAACTTTTCGTCCAACCCTTTCCTTGAGTTCAAGGGAGGGGAGAGGACTGGTGTTTAAACCAATCACCAGTGACCAATAATTTAATCAACCATGACTATGTTATGAAGCCTCCTAAAAACCCCAAAGGAATGGAGTTCAGAAAGCTTCCAGGGTGGTGAACACGTGGAGATTTAGGGACAGTGGCTGAGACAGGGGGTCTGGAAGCTCTGTGCCCCTTCCACACACTTTGTCCTGTGCATCTCTTCCATCTGGCTGTTTCTGAGTTATATTCTTTTATAATAAACCGGTGATTGGGTAAGTAAAAAGTTTCTGTGAGTTCTATGGGTCACTCAAATTAATCAAACCTGAGAAGGGGGTCATTGGAATTCCTGATCTATAGTTGGTCAATCAGAAGCACCGGTGACAGGATGGACTTGCAACTGTCATCTGAAGTGAGGTGGCAGTAGTTTTATGGGACTGAGTCCTCAGTTTGTGGAAGTTGATTCTGCCTCCAGGGAGACAGTGTCCGAACTGATGAGCTGTAATATACCTACAACTTGCTGGTGTGGGAACCACCCCCGTCTTGGAACTGGGTCTAGAACCCCTTTTAAATAGTAATTACCATCTAAATTCCAGCAAATGTTTTGTAGATACAGAAGATTATTCTAAAATTTATATGGAAAGACACAAATGAACCTGAATAGCCAAAATGATTTTTAAAAAAGAAGAATGAAGTGGGGGGTATCATTCTACCCAGTGTCAAGACTTGCTGTGGCAGCTGCAGTGATCAGTACTGCATGGTATTGCCAGAAGGCTAGACGCACAGAATGGAACTGAACAGAGAGCCACCCAAATATACCCAACTGATTTTTTATAATGGTTCAAAAGCAATTCAGAAGGAAAAATCGCCTTTTCGGTAAAGGGTACTTAGCAGTTGTTCATCCATGGGGGAGAAGAGGACTCTGACCTAAGTTCACATCTCACACAAAATTAAATTGAAACGTACCAGACTTAAATGTTAGATGCGAAACTATCAAACTTGTAGCAAAAAACAGGAGAGAATCTTCAGGATCTAGGACTAGGCTTAGATTTGACATCAAAAACATGATTGATAAATGGAAAAATTGGCAACTGGACTTCATGAAAATTTTATAAACGTTGGCTTTGTAAAGGACCCTGTTAAGATAAAAAGACAAGTACAGAGTAGAAAAAAAACTGCAGATCACAAAATTAACAAAATAACTCATACCTAAATACACAAAAAACTCTTAAAGCTCAACAGTAAAAAACCAAACAATTCAATGAGAAAATGGTAAGGCGCGCAGTGATGTCCTGTTGAGGATATAGATGGCAAACATGCACGCGAAGAGACGGTCACCGTCATTAGCCCCTCGAGGGATGCAAATTAAAACCAAATGAGTTATTACTGCATACCTATTAGAATGCCTCACAAAAAATACTGACAATAACAAATGCTGAAAAGGATGTGGAGAAACTAGATCATTCATACGTTACTTGTGGAAACACAAAATGTTACAGCCACACAGGAAAGCAGTTGGGCATTTTCATTAAAAAACTAAACATGGCTCTGGCTGGTGTGGCTCAGTGGATTGAGAGCCGGCCCGCAAACCAAAGGGTCATCAGTTGGATTCCCCGGTCAGGGCACATGCCTGGGCTGCGGGCCAGGTCCCCAGTAGGGGACACGTGAGAGGCAACCACACACTGATGTTTCTCTTCCTCTCTTTCTCCCTTCCCCTCTCTGAAAATAAATAAATCAATAAATCTTAAAACAAAAACAAACAAAAAAACTAAACTAAATATGCAACTACCATATGACCAGCAATTGTACTCCTGGACAGCTATCCCGAAGGAATGAAAACCCAGGTTACACAAAAACCTGTCCGTGAGTATCGACAGCAGCTTTATTCATGATAGCACCAAATGAAACAACCAAGATGTCCCTCAGTGGGTAAATGGTTAAACAAATCACAGTACAGGCTTATCAATGAACACTGTTCAGCAATAAAAAGGGACGAACTATTGATGCGTGCAATAGATTCGCCAGATGGATCTCCAGAGAACAATGCTGAGTTTTTGAAAAAAGCCAGTCCCGAAAGGTTACGTGCGCTATGTATGATTCCATTTCTATAACATTTCTGAAATGACAAAATTATAGAAATGAAGAACAAATTAGTCGTTGTCAACGGTTAAAAAGGAGTTAGCTAATCCCTAAAGACAGTAAAAAACTTACCTATGAACACTTCTGAATAAAAACCAACCAATCCTGAGTCACTATCTCCATCTACCTCCTTTCATTGGGCTCCTTCAGTCGGGGACACTCTCCCGCTGCCCTAAATCTCCCCAGGGCCAGGTGTCTGACCACTAGGGTCCACCTCCATAGCCCAGAGCCCACTGAAATTATTTCAACTGGACAGTCCTAAGTCGGCCTCACCTGTCTTGCCCTGCCTTTCCTGCAGAAACCGCAATACAGCCTCCTGCCCCTGCTGTCCCCTCATTCCCTCTGCCTCCTGCCCAACCCCGGGGCGTCCCCCTGTGGCCCCGCATGGAGCGGCATGCCCCTTCTCCGGGCATCCCTGACAACAAACTATCTTTTCAATGGTAGCTGTGTCCTGATCTGTCGGCCTCGGCATACCCGAATAAAAATTAAATCCCAGGTATGTTTAAAAACAGACGTGCTTCCAAGATCAGACAAGATCAGGTGCGCTCAGGTCGACACGGCCAGAGGCAAAGCCGAAGGGCGGTAGGATTGAGGGTGGGAGGGGCAGGGGAAAACGGTGGCGGGAAAATGGAGACAACTGTATGTGAACAGCAATAAAAAATAAATAATACAAGTAAAAACAGAAATGTTCTGTATCTTCACCACGTGCGTGTCCACACCCAGGCTGCGACAGTGTGCTAGGGTTTGCAACTTGTTACGCTGGGGGTGACGGGTTAAAAAGTAAACAGGATCTCTCCGCGTTACTTCCTAAGGCTCCATGTGAATTCTACAATCATCTCCAAATAGAAAATTTAACTGGAAAAAAGAAAATGGAAGGAAAATTAAAGCAGGTCCCTCATCTTTTCCATTAATCCAGCTAATTGAGGTTTCATTGTTAGAAGCTTTTCTCAGTAATGAATAGGAAGTTTCAGTGAACAGGAGGAAATACCAGAACACTGCAGCGCTCCCCACGGGGCCTCTCCACTTTCCAAATGAACCGACTACGGAAAAGTCATTATTGCAACCTTCGGGTCAAAATATTGGGTCAAAACCAAAATTCCTAGTTCGCAGGGGGGAAAAGCCAAGGAGAGGGCAACTGAAGCCAGTATTTCTGATCGAATCACCCTGAGGACAGCCAGTGTTTGCTTCCCGCCTGCCTCCTGGGTGCCAGGGACTGTGCCGAGCACAGGCAGCCACGTGCGTGCTCTCCGGCGCTGGCCGCCCCCCGGCGCTGTCCGCCCCCCGAGGCCGGGGCTCTGGAGGGCGAAGCGGAGCGGGCAGGGGAGACACAGGCTCACGCAAACGCTGCCAGAAAACCACTTTCCATGTTTTCAGTAAATCTCAGTTTAATGTATTTTCTAACAAAACTAAAGGGAAAAACACCTGGTACCTTTTATCAAAAGAAGCTCTGGCTCTGAAAATAAGCCAGTGCGTGAGGCCGCATTTAGTCAGCGGCTATCTCTAAACTGGGGGTCGGCCCTGGACGACAGAGCTGTGTGGGGAGGTAGAGGCAGAGCCTCAGGAAGGGCGGCTCCTGGAGGCTATGTTTTGCCACCGTCCTCTGGCCACGAGGACGAAGGGTGGTCTTCCTGCCCTCCTCACCCCCAACTCCAGCTTTCTGGGCATCCAAGTGACAGCTGTGATCAGACTGGACATATGATTATGTCCCCGATGTTTCACTTGCTGCCTACCCTATCTTAAAAAATATGATATCATTTCGATCTTTACATGCTTTTCATGTGATCTTTAAAATATCTTGATCACTGTTTAAAAATACCAACTCGCTCAAATCTGCATTTACGAGATTTTTTTTTTCTTTTGCTACTTTGGTGAGTAAAATATAGGACCTCACTTACAGTTTTAGGATTTTAAAGATATCTCTCTCTATGTCCTCTGGACACAGCCCCCAGGTCCAAAGGGGGGCCGATCTCCCCTAGTACCCCCGAAGCCCTCCCATGTGACAGTTCAAGCACTTGAAACTCCCAAATACATTTAGGGCCTATGTATATTGTCTACCAGTCTTTAAGAAATGTCTTGCTGTCTCATCAGTTTCAGAAATAAACAGGAGTGTTGAGAGAAACGGAGCTGGAGGGCGAGAGAGAGTAGAAAGGAAGAAATGAAAGTGGAGACTTCCGGAGTGACTGGGCCACATGCTGCCCAGGGAGGCTCAGGCAGTGGTCAGCGGCCATGAGCAGAGCTGGCTTCCCGGCACGCAGCGGCAGGGAGGAGGGGAACCAAACGAACACGACCTCCTGGCTTCTCTCTGCAGGCTCCGACAGAGTCGCCTGCGCCCCCCGGGGCCCTGCCTCATCGGACAGCCACTCTTTCCTATACTGTCACCCCCTCAAACCCCTTTCACCCCAGATGCTGGCTCCTTCCCATCAACAACTAAACGTGCTCAACACTTTCCACCTTTAAACAAAGTAAAAAGGACCTGTGATCCCATGTCATCTTCTAGGTTCCACTTCCCTCGCTCCTCCATTCTTCAAAGGTCACCTGCACTGCCTCTCGTGTTCACCTCCCATCGTCACCTCCCATCGTCACCTCCCATTTCTACTGGACTCTCCAAGTCCTCTCCAGTGTTGCTTCTGAGTTGGCCGCCAAGTTCACAGCCGCCTCCACCTTCCAGTCTCATTTTCCTTGCCCTTTAGGCAGCTTTGAACATAAAGGACCACCCTTTCTTCCAGAAATAACTCTTTTTCCTTCCGTTTCTTAGTAATTTTCCACCTCCCTCTCTGGATGCTCGGCCCTGGTCCCTTCCGAGTGCCTTCTTCATGCCCATCCCTAATTGGTGACATTCCAGGGGACTGACGTGGAGCCTGACATGACACCTCATCTCTGCCAGCTCTACACCTTCTCCTTGGACCACGCCAGTCGTGCCATGGTCCCCGCTATGTGAGGATGACCCCCGGCCCCCTCTCCAAACCCCTGACTGAGGGCAGCCCAACGTCTCCACCTAGATGTCCCCAAGCACCTCCCACTCAGCATGTCCAAACCTGCACCAACTGCGCTCTCCCCCCGCCCCCACCAGGCTGCCCGTGCTTCTATCTTGACTGACAGCATGAACACCCACCCAGCTTCCCCGCAAGACACGCTGGAGCCATTCTGGTCCTTCCCTTTCCTCACCCTGGCACCCGTCTCCGAATGTTGCATCTATTTTTCTCTGTGAAAGAATATGCGTTCGGGTCCCTCACATCCATCCACTTCTTGCCACCTGCACCAGGAATGGGTTAGGTTGCCACCCTCTCGCCCAGCACTAGCCCAGAGCCTCCAAACGCCTCCATTTGCCTCGGTCCCTACCGAGCATCCCAGTATCGTCCGTGCTGCAAGCGACGAGCACACTTTTGAAAACACGACTCTCAGAACCTCTTCTCCTTCACAACCTTTGATGACTCCCACCACCTGCAGAATAACAGCCAAGCTCCTTCGTGTGGCTCACAATTGCCCTGTTGTGATCTGGCCTTGTCCACCTGTCCATCCTCATCTCTCACCTTTCACTTCATGGGACCCAACCTTCTAGAATACTGGGATTCCCAGTGCCTTGCACAAAAGTAGGTAGTCAATAAATGTGTGTGTCCACCAATACATGAATAAATAAATGAATGAGTCCTGTCAGGAAACGTGGCACTAAGAAGTTATTTGAACTGGGTTTTGAAGAATGAGTAACATTTTACCAAAACAGGAGGGGTAGAGGAAACTTGGAAATACGGAAAAATATGGAAAGTTTGTAAATCTCCCACCCGGACGTCTGGTAACAGTCACTGGACTAGGGGATAATCTGTCACTTCAGGGTCACCGTGCCAGAAAGACTCCGATGTATAGGGTAGGGTTTCTCAGGAAGGGAGTGGAGGACTTCTCAGATTGGTGTGAGGAAGGAGAAAAAAAATCTCCAAGTCTCTTGGAGGCCGGGACTCCCTGGACAGCAGTTCTGAGCGCTGTTCTGGGGGAGGTGGAATGAGGGCGGCAAAACGCAAGGCGGAGGCTGGGCGAGGAGGGCCGCCCTGGGCCTCGGCAGCAGGCACCGACGTTCTCCGGGTTTCACTCTCACATTCCCATTAGCCTCAAAGCTCCAGAAAAGTCTTGTTAGAAGTAATTCTGGTCTCAGCTGTTCTACGGGAAACCAAGAAAGGTCACGGGAGAAGGGAGGGCAGTGTCCATCCCACTCAGACCAGGTGAACAGGGGCCCTGTACTCGGCCAAGGGTGACCTCGCAGATGTCACCAACAAAAATGGTGCTGCTGGAGAACCCTGAGCCCACGTGAGGTGACGCCCTGGGAAAGGCTCCGGAAAGCCGGAGGACAGACACTTGGGAGGTCTCTGGGTACGGAACGGAACGGGGTCTAGAAGGAGCCCAGAAGGGGCTCGTGCTATTGTGATCTGGGATTCGGCAAGAGAAACGGATAGATCTGCAAAGCCAAATATGAAAGATAAAAAAAACAGTCTGTTAGGATTTCCCTTCAAAGCACTTACCACAATTTTATTTCACATTTATTTGTGGACTCATTCCGTTGTACTTCTCCCCTTCTGACGGCCAGCGTCGTGTGGGCAGGGCGGTGCTTTCACTGCCCACTGCCCACTGCCCCGCCCCGCGCCCAGCTGGAATGCAACTGGTGCCCAAACTAGGTTGGATAAATTAAAAATTTAACATTGAAACACTCTGCAATGTTTGGTTATTCTTTCTCTGCATTGTTTTTTGTTTTGTCTTTGCCACCCCCCCCCGCCAAAAGTATATTAGCATGTACAAGTATATTACCAAAAAAGTATATTATCGAAGAAAAAAACTTCCTTTCTGGAAAGAAAGAGTCCTCTCACAAATATGGTACTGTGGTGCTAGTCTCTGAGTTGTAAAGAGACAAAAGAATTTTTAGAAAGGCAAAAGAATTGTGAAACGTAGGATGTATTTCACCAGAAAGACAAAGGAACACACCCAAAAATGGCCGTCAGTGAGGTGCACCTGGATGTCCCTAGATGCTGCAACACCCCCCCAAGGACTTGGGGATCACAGGGTAGTTCTGTGCAAAGGGGTTTCAGAATGAACTGCCTCCATGGCATTATGAGCCGCTGAAAACTGACCGTCCACACGCAAAAGAGCACATACTACCTTCAGCATCTACGATGGTCATTACACTGGGTCCTGTGGCGTCACCCACCCTCCCTGTCAGCAGCGGGTGTCATCGCCAGCCACCCCGAGACCTGAGAGCATGGCCACGGAAGAGAAGGGGGAGGCTGTTTCGGGGAGGACTGCAGACATTGGGACAGTAAGTGGAGAAGTTTGGTCAATAATCCTCAGCCCCTAGCCTAAGACGCTGCTCCCGACCTGGAGAGAAGTTATAAAATTAAATTTTTACAAACAAACGTTTGGCATCTTTTACTTTGACCAACAGGGCCTTTGCTCACTTGGAAGTGGCTGTGCTGGCCAGGGTCAGCCGTCCATCTGGTGCCTGCCTCTTGGGGCTGTGCAGTCACAGTGCTTACTGTGACTCTGGTGGGGTGGGGGGGACGAGGGGGGGGACAGATCACTCCAGATGTGACAGAGAGGTCTCTGCACAATCTGCAGCAGGGCTTCCTCGGCCAGGGCAGTTCTAAGGCCCTCAGCGGCCCAGCCACCATGGAACAACTTACATCTCAGTGTGATGAGGACTTCACACAAGATTCCAAATAAAATGAATGGAGAGTTCTTCCCCCCACCCCTCCCACCCAGTGCCCTTGAACTCAGGATCAGACCTCTGGGGAACCAGATGCTTATCTAGAAGAGTCCGGGGTGGTCAATACAACAAGATATCTGCAGCTCTCTCCCCGGAAGGGCTTCCGGAGGGATCTCGGCCAAGCTCCGTCCCGGCGCAAAGGCTGGGTAATTGCCAGGCTGACCCCCGGCACCTCCTGCCCTGCTCACCTTTCACTGTAATGCACGGCACAGCGTAATCATGAAATGTGCTTATTAATTTTACTCATTTGACACTGCGCTCCTCTGCCCTGAGCTGGATGTTAGGAGAAAATGATAGGGATAGATTCTGCTCCTGTCAGACCTGCCAAGACTTCCGGAAAACCAGACTGTCAAAGGCCATCTGCCGCCCACCAGCCAAGCACTCAAGATGACCCCGAAGGGACAAGCAGGAGTAACAGACACAGATCAACAAAAGAGCACAGCAGGGAGATGCGAGCCCCAGGCCCGGGTGGGGTGCGAGCCCCCGGCAGGAGCCCACCCTGGCCAGCAGCCTCAGGCCAGTCTGTGCAGAGGCCAGGAGCTCGGCCTGGCCCCGCCCCGAGCACAGGCAGTGCCGCTTTGTATCCAATTCATCAAAAGACACTTTGGCCTCTCAAATCGGTAACACTTTTATTAGCTTCCCCAAGAGTTTTATGGCACAAAGCCATACCTAATGATTCTATTTTATAGCAAGTTACACATTCAAGCAGTACTTTGAAGTCAGGCAGCAGGTAAGACTCAAATCTTTGTCAAAAGATTCCCTGGTTCTTTCACTTTTAAAATGTTTATAAGCTTTCAAACAGCTGGGAAACTGACGTGGGGCATTTTAACAGGTTTCTCCCTCCTCCGGCGGGACACGGGACTCGGGACTCAGTACTGGCTGACCAGATACATGGGACACTTTTCTCAGTGGGGACTGAATTTGCCCACCCATTCCTCCCCCCTCAGCCTGGGGACATTTGGCAATTTCTGGACACGTTTTTTCGGTGGTCCCACTTGGGGGGTTGGTGCACTGGCATCTAGTAGGTAGAGGCCAGGGATGCTGCCGAACATCCTACAAGCACAGGACAGCCCACAGCACAAAATTATCTGATGCCCTGGCCCAAAATGTCACTAGTGCCAGGGCTGAGAAGCACTGCCTTAGGGCCCCTGCTGGGCCAGGCCTGGCACAGCGTGCCCCACCCCCACCCAGGGACCTCAAACACGAAGCTACTCCCAACGGCGCATCCCCAGTGCTGGCTGCTAAGGCTTCCCATTCTTTCATTCTTATGTGTTCTTAGTACATGCTTGCAATGAACAAGAATAAAACACGGCCATAAACAAAAGGAGAAAAGTGAAAATAAGACCACTTCAGAATCTCAGAACACTGTACTAAACCCTCCTAATGGTACTCCGCACGTCTTTTTAAAGCTCCACCCACATCGGAATTTATCTGTTGAAACAGCAAAACAACCAGTTGCAGCCATCGGAGCTATGAAACACCACAGGCGTCCGCTGAAAAGCAAGGCAGGGTCTCTGCCAAGCTGCGGGGGTGCGGTGGGTCCGGGCGGTGGGCTGGGGAGGGGGCCTGGTCCTGACTCGCCACCCCCCGGGACGGGGAGGGACTCCACCACTTCACTTCCCAGAGCTGGGGTTCTCCTCAGCAGCAGAGTAGAAATGAAGCCACTGGCCCGCCCGGCGTGCTCATGAGAGCTAAACAAGGTAACGGGGTAGGAAATGGCTTTGGGGACTGTAAAGAGCTATGCAATTATATGGCAGTGCCTTTGTGACATTTATACATGTGGGACAAGTATGACAAACACCAAGGGTCTTTCAGACTCTTGCATCCTTTTCAGGAAATGTCACAACTAGAAGTGACTGGAAATCAACTAATCCAACCCCTGAACTTTACAGAAGATAACAATGAGCACCACAGGGGTCAAGTGACGGGGCTCTGGGAACAGCCCAGCCCAGCCCAGCTCACATCTCCTGACTCCCAGTCCAGGACACTCCCCGTGCCTGCCCAACCGGGAGCTTTCCCTCCCTGCTTACGTTCCTAGAGGGAAGAAACACATCTCACACAAGGCTCAGAGGGTCTTGGACACAGGAAGGAATATCTGTGGAATCCGTGAACAAAAGGTACAAAGCAGTACCCTGACTTACTACATCATAGCCTGTCGGGGCTCGGTTCCGAGAAGCCACCACCCCCACTCCCGTGATGGGATCCATTGACGTCTCTGGCAAGGCTTCCGAAAGGTCTTTGACTTCAGGCATGGTGGATTGGTCCTGGTTCCGAAAAGGAAAAAGAAAGCACAAAATTCAAACTGAGCGTTTAACGTGAACAATGCAAAGTCTCAAACAGACAGAACCAGACTGTCAGGGCGAAAACCCTGAGCTCAGTTCCATAAGCCCAAACTGGCGTAAGGAGCCCCTCACCTGACTCTTTCCTCAGATCAAGAGTGCAAACCATGGCTGGCCCTTACTTGTCTCGAGTTAGCTTTGAACACTGGCTAACACAGGTAATGAGGGCTTGTCCCTTCTCTGAGTAGGTCATTTTAACTCAAACCCAAAAGCGAACCATTCTTACTCTCCCATCCAGCTGCCTGACTTCTGAACAGATACCAGCAGCTTCTCTGAGGATAAGGCAGACGTGCCTAAGTCTAACCCACCTTGCATTTCTCTCCCTTATACTATTTCCTGATGGAGGGAACAGACTTCCAAACCCATGGCCTCCACCACAACCAAGGGTGGACTGCTCAGTAGGCAGAGCTTTGCAAACACACAGGTGGAAGAATGTCTTCTGGGCACGGAGGTGAAGGAATGCTGTTCAGTCCAGGCTCCGGGACTTGGAGCAAACAAGGAGTCACGGTACTGACAGTCGCAGAGCTGCTGGGAGAACTATGAGGCCCGTGAAGGAAGGGCCTGGAGAGGTCCCTGGCACACAGTAGGCCCCCAACAAAAAGCAGATGAGGCCGGCGGGGTCCGGGGCACACGGGTCCGGTGTAATGGACCAGAAACGTGGTAGGCACCCCCCCTGAGAGGACTGGCAGGTCGCTTTGTTGTGTTTAATCCCGCCGGTTGTGGGCATTTACTCAAAGCTAAACACTAACAATGACCATAATTCTTGCCGGGCACTTTGGGAGAAAGGGAGGGAAACGGAATTATTATTCTGCTGCTCACTGCCTCTTGATGTGACCAGAGGAGACAAGTGCTATATAGAGAGCACTGGGTCTGGGTGGTTCGAGGGGCAGCACACCACAAAGCAAATAAAGGTAACACCTTATGTAAATGACTTTTAGTACTTTTAAAAGGACAAGCCTTGAGAAAGAGCAAGTTAAATTCCACCTCCTTCTGCAGCAATTAAATTCCACCGGCTGTAGGTCTGCCAGATCTCTCAAGGCTGGTTACTGCTTCAAAAGCAGACCAAACACCCTGCCTCACTAGGCAGCAGGAGGGATATCCTTAGTTCTCAGCCCAGAATCAGAAAAGGCAGAGGCTATTAAACAACGGCTGTGCCTCCTAAACAGGAACAGCCAAAACGCTACACGCAAGTCGCCCGTGTAATCGGCATCCCCTGGACCCCCCGGCAAAAGGCTCCAGAAACAGACTTAATGCAATGGAGCCAAGTCTCCTCCAATCCAGGTGCTTCTTAGCCTGACAGCAGCCGCTCCCTCAGCGCCTGTTTATGACAAAAGCCAAACTAAGTATTGCTTTACTTAATTCTACTGAAAATAAGCTTCGGGAAGCGCAGGGCAGAGCCCAGGATGCCACATGGCATCACTGCATCATCTTCCACTTTCGAATTTCATTTACCAAGTAGGTGTATCTGCCTAAAGCACAGGGTTTAGTGCTTCTTGCACACAGTAGGCATAAAGAAAACAGTTCTTGAATGAATACCCACGCACACCCCCAATAAGGAAGGTTTCGAATTAAATATCAGCACCCGCCCAATCCAAAGCAAACACTATCAAAAAGTATCTTCACTTGGAAAATCTTATTGGTAACATAACAATAACAATGCTGCAGTTTGCAAAATATTGGTACCTGCTGTTGGTTACCAAAATGCGTTGCAATTAACAACTCATTAACAGAATGTATGAATTCTGCCCGAGCTGAAATATCATGCTGTGAATTTAATAAAGAACATGCGAGGTAAGTTTTTTTCTTTTTTTTTTTTTTTTATTAAGATAGCACTGCCTCTACTATCTAAGAGAGGGAGGGGGAGGTAAGCATGGAAATAAATAAGAAATATTTTATTTGCTGATAGATTCACGTCCTTGGGTTACAATATCCTCCATGAGGCACTGATGACAATGGCTCTCTTTTGCTCTGAAGCACGCTCTCAAGTGCAGTAGGAGAAATCTGCTCTGAAAGCAATGATGCTGCTCCCAGAATGCACCAGAGAAGCAGCCCAGCAGCAGGTTCCAAGATGGCTGCAGGCTGCCTCCAGCCCAGGCAGACAAAGGACCGGCGGCCTGTGGCCACACGTGGTCGCGTCGTAGCCCAGCCTGCAGGATGGGAGGATGCTCTGAGCAGAGCGGTACACAGAGCATCTCACACGCCTTCTTCTTTCCTTTCCCCCCAGTTGCTGTACCCTGGGGATCAAGGCAGCCTTTGTGAAATACAGACAAATGACTCCTCGCTGCACGGGGCTGAGGCCAGCACGGCAGTGGAGGAAGCACCACCACCAGCAAAGGAAGCGTTTAATGAGAAGCGCCCAAGATATCCATGGCAG
Source organism: Mormoops blainvillei (assembly GCA_004026545.1). NCBI lineage: Eukaryota > Metazoa > Chordata > Mammalia > Chiroptera > Mormoopidae > Mormoops > Mormoops blainvillei. Next base: position 62,165 of record PVJD01008377.1, read on the forward strand.
AGGCAATCACTCAAAGCAGCTTGCCCTGAATTACATATTTTCTGACTGCAAATTACTTTTAACAGCGTCTCTACCGTCAGTTCAATTGACCTTCCTAACAAAAGGCCATTTATTAACTAGCACTCCACGTTTCCCAGGCCGCGAGGAGCCCCAAGCCGGGAGGGATGGCACCGCCTCCGAGTACGAGCTGCCCAGGGTCACAGGCCAGGCCTCCGTGAGGGGGAGAAGAGGCCATTAACGCTGGCCTGCGGAGCAAATCTGCCCGGGATGGGGGAAGAGCGGGGGGAGGGGGGACGGGGTGCTTAAAACCCGACATTAACCTGTCTGGCAAGAGGCGATGCTGGTCCGAAACATGAAATTCCGTGGCCTACTTGCAACGGCTCCTGGCGTCACCCTCAGCAGCTCCTCACCAGCATTGACCTCTGTCTAAAAACCCAAGCTGTACACAGACACGCTCACGCACCTCTGCGGCACTGGTACAGAGCTTTACGGTTCTCAAAAAGCTTTCTCAGGCCCTGGCCGGTGTGGTTCCGTTGGTGGGAGCACTGTCCTGTAGACCAAAAGGCCGTGAGTTTGATCCCCGGTCCGGGCACATGCCCAGGCTGTGGGTTTGATCCCTGGCTGGTGCGTGTAAGAGAAGGCAACCAACTGATGTTTCTTTCTAACATGGACGTTGCTCTCTCACTCTGTTTCCCTTCCTCTGTCTCTAAAAAGCAATGGGGGCGGGGAAAGTCCTCCAGTGAAGATTTCTTTTTTTAATTAAAAAAAAAAAAGCTTTCTCAAGCTCTGTCTCAATCAATGCTCACACTAAACATGAAGGGTGGCTGGGCTGTATTAATCCTACGTTAGAGGGGAAAAAAAAATACTGAGGCCTGGAGTTCTCAGACACCAAGCAGTTGGCAGACAAATAGGACCTCTGGTCCTCCTTCCCCAGTCTGGTCTGCTTTCCATGACACCGTGCAGAGAGAGGCCGGCATCCCATCTGATATCCAATTGAGAAAGCAGTTTCAACACTAATTATATTTAAAATGCCAAAGCTCCTCTTTCTCTCGCCATAGTCCAATAAGTTAAGCGAGGGGAAGAAAAGTACAGAAAGATAAAAGTAACATGGGATTAATTTCCCTCACACCTCAGTTTCAAGATTCAACATTTCCCTCATAAATAATTTACAACAATAAAAATGAGCTAAGGCCATGTTTGTGTAGGACGGAGGTAAATTTAGGCCTAATGAGGGAGATCCGAGCACTGCACAGGAGGGAATAGGTTGATGCATGGAGCGTGCGAGCCCATCGACAGCACACAGGGGCTCCATTACCAACTGCAAGTCGCGGGGCCAGCCGGGGGAGGGAGCAATTTGCAAAACTTCTACCATACTCACTGTGGCTGCGCCTCTACAGTGAAAACCAGAAGTTGACCCAGTATTTTAGATGACAAGGTAACAGATGTTGAAATTACTCAGGACTACAGGATGGAGCCAACGGAAACTAAGCGGGTTCTCGGCAAATGCCAGGGAAGGAATGTAGCTGGTGGCAGCACCTGGGAGTAGGTCTGCTCTTGGGTGTGGGGAGAGTGCAGTGGTCTTGAGCTTGCTCTCCTAACTGAACCTTGGAGGCCACCTGGTCCCGGTCCCCATCCCAATCTCTAACCCCAGTGCCAGGGGGCCTCCGCTAGGTCATCTGCAAGTTCTGGGGGCTGCAGAGTCTGGCTATGGGCAGCTGTTTCTGTGTCCGACCCAGGAGGATTTCTCTGCGAGGTGCGAGTGCATGCGTGGGTGCATGCGTGGGTGCGTGTGTGTGCAATTTGGGGTGAGGTGTGTTTTCCAGGCCAGGAGGATTTTCTCCATGTCATGCTGGATGGATGCTATGCAACAACACTGGGTGGAAGAAAACCGCTTCCTGCTTCTGCCTGCAGTGCTGCAAACAGTGCCTGGGAGAGGCCCCAGCTCCCCGCACTGCAGCACCTCGCCTACGCTGTCATCCCGGGTTCACAGAGAAATGAACTTTAACTATAAAGCCCCTTCATATAGACAGCACACTGCTCCCCTGTAGCTGATCAAAGAATTACTACAACAGTTTGCTTAATCCCTAAAAGCCAGCAGTGCTGGGCTTAACTGATGCTGAGCATTGTTTCAGAATCAAAGGCGCGCCTCCCGGCCCCAGTCTGGGAGAAAACTAAGCTACTGTATCACAGCTGAAAACTCAAGGGAACTTTGATATCATCTCTGTTTAATTTCCCCAGCCCCGTGAGCCTGGGGTTTATCTCATTTTATCAACTCCTATACTGAAATCAAAACCCAACTAACAGAGCTCAGACCTCTCTCCACTGAGGCCCCTTCAGCAGGGGTGAGGTGCAGGCAGAGGAGTTTAAAGATGGGGGCGCGACAACTGTAGGGGGCAGGGGGTGCTGCATTCAAAGGAGGCACAGCAGGAACCCCAACTCAACGCGGCCTCCCTGCTGGTTCGGAAGCCACGCCAGCCAGCACTGCCCACCAGGGCTGAAGGCTTGACTGTCACACAACTTTTGAGCAGGGTAATTTCAAAGTACTAGGGGAGAGGCCAGTTAAATTGGGCTACTGTCAATGAAATGACAAAAGCAGTGGGTTAATTAAATCCCCACAGAAGGACGAAATTGTGATCAGCTTGTTTGAAATCCAAAGTCAAAGGCACAAAAGACATAAAGTGCCTGCCCACAGCTACCAGTATGCAGAGCTGGGAAGAAGTGGTGGATAAACATCTCTCTCTCCGTGGGAAACAGCCGAAGAGCAGGGTCTCGGCTGAGAATGACTATCCCCCAGTAAAAGCTGTTGCTATGGCCAACAGCTTTGCCTGTTTCTCAGTGGTGGCGGTGGCCTACAGGAATCCATGCCCCTCTCTGTTGCTCCATGATTACTGGTACCTTTCTGCCAACAAAAATAAAAAAGCGGGACAGATGGACACTGCCCCATCCCCACAGAAGGGAGCCATAGCCAGGCCTCACCCATGCACACCACAAGACCCACACAAACACACAACCCGGGCCGCCTCCATGCAGCCACACTGCAAAGACCTACCTCCTCGGGAGACTGAGAGCTGAGGTCAGGGTCCATGCGGTACCCAGGCAAACGACTAGCTGGCTCTTAGGGAACAGTGCGCAGGATGAGAGGCGTCACTGTGGACCTCGGCATAGCATCCTGGCACCTCCTGCACTTTGGTTTGGACCACTTATCTAGTGACTGGCTGGATGCCAAATCATTGTGATAAACGCTGTTGAGTGTGGTCCAGTGGCAACAGGCCACAGGCTACTGGGATGGCTGCTAAGATAGTGAGAAATGAAAACGAATATTTTTCTAAGCACACCTAGATCACCAAGAACTTTCCAGCTCGGGAACCTGACAATGGCAAGTCCTTCCTTTTCCCCAGTAAAGGTCTGTTGCTTCTAGTAAGAATCTGGTGTATAAACGCATCCATGCCAACTGAGTTAGGATTACATTCATATTAACCATTTGACTGCCAAACAAACTTCCCGTAAACCATGTGAGGCAGCCAGGGGTTCAGGCTGCTGCAGCCCAGTACAGCGCAACGTTAGATCCCGGAATTCACTCTCCAAAAATAAATCCGAGATCAAGTTCTGCAGCACTGCAATGGCCAAAGTCCTACCCTCTGCAAGCCTGACTCTGCAAAACCAGGGCTCCTGGTGCTGCAGGGGGTATGGCACTTTCCAGGACCCTGTGGGCCCTGCACTCACTGGCCCACAATTACTGTAAATGAGGGTCGTTCCTACCCACTCCCTTCAGGTCTTGGTGCCATACTGTCCCCTGGAGAGAAGGAAGGACAGTCCCAACAGAAGACAAACACCCTACAAATGAAGCCATTCCAGGAAGCACCAAGAGCAATGCTTTCTTGATGTTCAGTGACAGAGATGAGTTGCACCCTTGCCCTGTGGGCCACAGTATCTGCAGAGGGAAAAAAAAGCCAATGTCATCTCAACACTGGACAAATGGGCTCCCAGGCCTGAATCATCAGAACACATGGCTTTTCAGGTGAGCCAGGCGTGTCCCATTGCCAACCTCCCCTCTGACTCTCACATGGGTGTTTAGATGACAAGATAGCAGAGGTCATCTTTTAACAGAGTTTCCTTTCATACATTTGGACATCTAATCCTTCTACCTGTATGCTGACGACTTACAAAACACCTCCACACCCCAGAGTTTCCTCCTGAAACTCAGGTGCGTATCTGGTATCTCTCATTACCTGCACGTCCCAGTAACACCTCAAACGTGGCTGACCTGGCCATTCTCCCCGAAGCACCTCCCACATTCCCAGTGCCTAACAGGACCCGGCACAAAAGCAGTCAGTCCAGAAACATTTACGGAGCGCTTTTGTGCTGGGCACTGAGCGGGGGGCATGCACTGATGGAGATGGAAAATCAGACGCTCGGGAGCAGGAGTTCCCAAATTCTAGCAGGAATCAGTCATCCAGAGAGCTGTTTAAAACAGATTCTTAAACCCACTCCCAGAGATACTGATTCGATGGGTCTAGGATGGAACCTGAGAGGCTGCATTGCTAACAAGTTCCAGTGGTGCTCAAACAGCTGGTGCACAGTGCGAACTTTGAACACAAGGCAGCCGTTACTCACTCAGATGTTTGATGACTGACTGACTGAGTGAGCGAATGACTGGAAAGAACCCAAAGGCAACCAGCCGTGAGGGACAGCCTCCGACGAAGTCCCCCAGTCTCCTATCCTTCTGCAGCACTGGTCACCTAGCTCCTTCCCTATGACACTCACCCCACCCTTCCAAATTTGGGTCACATCTTCCATTCTCCCCAAAATGTCCCCAACTGCCCAGCCAGGCAGGTAGGTGCTGTCCCTGAGAATCCTGACGTTGTCCAAGGACATGGTCTGAGCACACCCATGTGCACACACAGTCTTTTCTTTTGGGTTAGAACACGCTCTCCCTAGGAGAACATAAGGTGTCCAAAGGCGGCATGTCCACCAGGGCCCAGCTTGCAGGGGTACTCAATAAGTAACTATCGACGGACAGAAGGATGAATGCACGAAGTTCCTATCATCCTCTCAAAATTGCCAATGTTTCACTGGATTAAGGAAGGCCCATAACACAGCCCCACGCAGGACAAACAGCACAGCCCCAGGGACGGCCCTTTGCGGAGGACGGGAGGTGGCCTGCAGCATGCCAGCACTTCCAGTGGTGGGTCTCGGCGCCTGCGGGCTGGACAGGGGCACGCGGCAGCAGCCCGCAGCTCCCCAGGCTGGCTGCACAGAAGCCTTGCCTCAGGAGTGCGTATGAACCACAGCTGCCCATTCCAACCCCCGGGTTCTGATTTAACTGGTCTGGGGCCGAGACTGGATAACACCGCCATGCAGGGTGACACACGACAAACAGGACACGGCCACCACTCGTGAAGGTCAGAGGCTGGAGGAAATATCCCAAAAGAAAAGCCCGACAGGTGAGGGGACTCTTCCTTCTGCCCAGTGAGTCGCTGAGACTGAGAGAAGGGCTGCCCCTGGAGCCAGCCTCCCTGAAAGGTGGCGGGAGCACAGCAAAGAGGGTGTCCCCGGCAGGGGACACAGCACCAACGGCGGCATGCACAACATGGAAGGTGGGGAGAGCTGTGAGCAGCAGATGGGCTCAGAGACAAGCTTATGAAATGTTTAAAAACACAAGCAAATAAACAAAAGAATCTGTACTTCTCTGTTCTTTCTAAGGTGTAAGCAACAACACAGGTCTACAGGAAGGGGAGCCCCACCGGTCGGAAGGGAGAGACTCCAAGTCTTCCACTCATAGTTCCTCTCCTGTAACTGAATGCTTCTCAACCAACGCCACTTCCGGGCAGACCCCCATGGGGCCTCCTGAGGCCATTGGCTCAGCAGGGTGGGGAGTGTGGGGGGAGGTACAGCAGAGGAACAGAAAGCCGGCAAGCTTCCGAGTCAGAGGGACCCAAGCTCAGATGCCAGGGCTGACTCTCACTACAGCTGTGCGGCCCCAAGCAAGTTACTAGACTGGGCCTAAGTTTCCACCCCTATAACACTGGAATAAGAGATAATGCTCTTTTCTCTACAGGGTTATAATGTGTTTAAAGAACTTGTAGAACTTGCCTCAAAAGATGCAATCTACAGAGTGAAAAAGACAACCTACAGAATGGGAGAAAACATTTGCAAACGACAGGCAGTATCTGATAAGGGATTAGAATCCAGATCTATTAAGAACTCCTGTAACTCAACAACAAAAGAAACTAAAATGATTAAATGAAGAAACGGGCAAAGGACTTAACTAAACATTTCTCCAAAGATGACATACAAATGGCCAACCAGCACAGGAAAAAAAGGATGTCATTAGGGAAATGAAAACCAAGAACACAATGAGATATCAGCTCATATCCTTTAGGGCGGCTACTATCCAAAAACGAAAAATAAGCGTCGGCCAGGACGTGGAGAAATGGGAACCCTGGTCCACTGCTGTGGAAATCAAAATGCAGCCATTATGGAAAACAGCGTGGCGATTCCTCGACAGATTTAAAATAGAATTTGCATATGATCTGGCAATTACACTGGGAACATATCCGAAAGAACTGAAAACTGGGTCTCGAAGAGAGATTTGTATATCCGCGACCACAGTGGCATTACTCACAACAGCCAGAAGGTGGGAGCAACGCAAGTGTCCACAAACAAATGAGCGGAGAAGCAACATGTAGCACATCCATACAGGGGAGTATTATTCAGTCTTAAAAAGGAAGGAAATTCTGGCACAAGCTTCAGTACCAATGACCCTTGAGACACTATGCTAAGAGAAATAAGCCAGTCACAAAAGGTCAAGTACTATGTGATTCCTCGTATGTGAGGTTCCTAGAGGAGTCAAATTCACAGAAATAGAAAGTAGAATGGTGGTTGCCAGGGGCTGGGGTGGGGGGTAGAAAGTGGGAGTTATTTAAAGAGTACAGAGTTTTCGTTTCTTGAGGTGAGAAACTTCTGGAGATTAGTTGCACAACATGAATGCACTTCATGCCCCGGCTCTGCGCAGTTAAAAATGATTATGATGGTAAATTTTATGTTATGTGTATTTTACAACTGGTTTTAAAAAAGCATCTACCATTGTGGCTCTCGTATTTCAATAAGCGTAAGCACAACCCAAGGTTTGTTTTAAACATGCAGATTTGGGGGCCCCTTCTTCAGATATTCTGAGTCTGGGTCTGGGTTTGAGGTTCTGGCATCTGTATTTTCATAAATATCCTAGGGACGCTGAGCTCACTAAGTACGTATTCATTTCTCTCTCTCTCCTGCAGGATCAGAGGATACTCTTTTGAACACTCTGCTTTGCTGATAAGTATCCATTTTTTTAAAAACAAGTGTGTGGAGGGACCTTATGTTGTTGACTCTTGCCATAGGCTCGACAAGATGGCCATCCAGCCCTCAGGGAAGTACGAGCTGCGAAGCTCCAAGGCGGGGCCCCTGGGATCCAGCCCCACGGGCCTCTCACATTTCAGCCTGGATAAGCTCTGCATCTTGCCAGAAGCGTGTCAAGTAAACCGAACGCATGCCCATAGGATGTCCCCAGCAAGGAGGTAATGTCAAGCACACCCTGCAGTGTCTCTGCCTCCCAAGCAGCGGGGGAGAGGAGATCCGACACAGGCAACCCCACCGCAAACGGCACAGACAATGCAGGGAGACCGCAGTTCCCAGGGGCAGCCCAGCAAGCAGAAGACCCAGGGGAGCGGGGGAGGGCCTCGGAGGAGCAGGCACAGCCTGGGGGGGAGGCGGCTCCTCAAGGAGCCCAGGCCTCCCCTCCCACAACCTAACAAGCAAAGGAGACTCTGCTCGCTCAGCCGCAGCCCACTAAGTACAGTGCTCTCAGCCCACCACATCCAGCCATGTAGTCATTTGTTATCTTCACCATCATAATAGCACCTTTGACATTCCCCATGTTGACTCCAACGCCATCATTACTTTCCAGTGTGGCAAGGATGTCACTCTTTGAGCATGAGGCACCGAGCACTTCCAACCTGCTGGGGCAGGCAGGCCGGGGACGCCTGGATTCAGATGCCCCCAGGAGCAGATCTGCTGTGAAACTGACAGACATTAACTTTCCGCCTGGGCCCACCCCTTCCAGGGCTCTGAGAAGGGATCCAGGAATGTATCTGGAGTTCAATTCTGTGAAATGTACTCAAACAAGATATTCTTATAACTCTTTTTCTTATAGACATCGCCCCCATACACACACATATTTTCTAAATGACAGACACACAAAACTGGGGTCTGTCCCTGAATCCCACTTAAACATAGTAAGGATCCCCCCATCCTCCATGATGTCACACGCATTCACATACATTAGGTCATTCGGCCTTAAAGGGTAGGATTTATTCTTAAGCCACTCTGACAAATGAGGAAAGAGGGGTTTAGAAAGGTTCCATGAGGTTCCATGGCTTGTCTAGGGTTATCTGAGCTCCGGGAGGTTGAGTGGGATTCGAATCCAAGCCCCTAAATTCAAGCCCCTAAATTTCTCCCTTCTTAGTTGCCTGGAGAAGAGATAAATAATAACCACAAACAGAAAGGCACTCTTAAAAAAAGGAAAAAAAAGAAGCTACTCTTCTGATTAATCAGTTAATAAGCCCTTAATAATTACCAGTAACTTTTATCAACCACTTGCCCTGTGGCAGGCATGGAACTAAGTGCCTCTCTACCATATTTCATTTTATTCTCACCATAATTCTATGAGATAGTGATTATCACTAGCCTCACTCTACAGGTGAGGCACCTGAGGCTCAGAAAAGTTCACTAATGTGCCTAAGAACACACAGTGAGTAGGAAATCCAAGGTTTAAGATGGGGTCCAATTCTAAAGTCCTTGCATTTAATTAATCTCGGTGCACTATTCCAGCTATAGTGGGCAAAGCCCGCCAGCGGGATGGCACCAGGGCAGGGAAAACGCCTTCAGCATAAATTAGGGGTGTGCACAAAAACGCTAGAAGGAAGGAATGAAAACTGTGCATTACAGAAGATGATTCCAGGCTCAAATGAACCAGTAATTGCCATGTCAACTGCTTCACATGGGTCTGGGTGCCCAGGTCCCAGCAGAGGCCCTATCTCTCAGGGGCCCCATTTAAATATTCTACGTATGGCACAATATCCCAAAGTACCCTGCACAATTTCCGGAGAGCAAGAAAGGTGTCACCCATCTCCCGTAACTAACCTTCCAAGTACAGTAAGTTTTCCAGTTAGTCTAGGCTTCCACAGAGCTTATCTCCTAACTTTTCTAAGGCTTTTCTGGTGCAGCTGATAAGATTTTTCTAGCCCTGCTGAAATGAGATGAGATCCAGCCAGCTGTTGAGAAATGTACAATGAGATTATATTGAGGAGGAACCACCAGAGACAAAGGCCCTAAAGAGGCATGGCCTGCTATCTGCTTCTGTGGCAGAAATCTGAGTGGGCGCTGCTTCTTGGGTGGGGGCAGGGAGCAGAGAAGGGGCGGCAGCCGCTGGCCTTTCGCCCTGGCATGGCCTTCCTCTGCGCCTCGCTGAAAAGGTCGCCCAGGAGCAGGGAACAGAAGAGTCCCATTTTTCATGGTGAGAAAGGCTGATAATTTAGGAGGAGTTACGTGTCGGAAACAAAGAGGACAAAGATGCTCACGGGTCTGCCTCTTCACCTGGGCCTGTCTCTGGGGATTTGATGTCTCCTAGTCCTAGGCCACAACTCTTGCCCCGACCCCTGCCCTTGAGCCCCGCTTGGGCTGGAGACCCTGTGGGGTGCTTATCAACACACCCACCATCCTTCCAGGACGAGTACCCTGAGTCTCAGGTGCCCAGGCCAGGCGCTTCATCTTGCAGACAGGTGCCCTGGCTACTGGGTTTCCTCTGGGCTGCGCCCGGGTCACAGATGAGGCCACACCCCAGATGATGCCCGAGGCTCAGGTGCACCCTCGTCTGCACCCACGTGATTACAGAGAGCAGGACCCCAGGCCAGGCCGGTCAAACGTCTGCCCGAAGTCTGTGCCTAGGCGGCCTGGGCACAGGTGAGCCGCCTCCCCTCTCACACAGGCGGAGGCGGCTCTCTGGAGGCCCTCACCTGTCCCGGCCCTGGGGGCGCTGCTTGCACTCGGGGCCCCGAGCTCCCTACCTCCTGCCCGCCGCAAGGCCAAGCCGGACGGGAAGCCGCGGCGCGCAGGGCCGGGCAGAGGCCGCCGGGCCTGTCCCCGCCGCAGGCCGGGCACGGAGCCCGCAGGCCTCGGCGCGCTCGGCTCCGCCCGCCCGCCCGCCCCTCGGCCCGGGGCCCGCGCCCGCCCGCCCGCCCGCCCGCCGGGGTGGCAGGACCGGCTCGGCCAAGCCTCCGCGGCGCCCGGCCCGCGCGGCCTCACTTAACTGTTCCCCGCTGGGGCGGCGGCGGCTGCGGCGGCGGCGGGTCCCGGCTCCGTCTCACGCAGAAGCAGCTTCTCATCGCCCGGGCGGCGCGGGAGGGGCCGGGCCCGGGGCCCAGGCGGCGGGGCCGGCGCCGCAGCTCGAGCGCGAGCCTCACCGGCAGCGGCGGCGGCGGCGGGGGCGGGGCGCGGCCTGGCGGCGGCGGCGACAACAGCGGCGGCGCTCCCGACGCGGGCCGGCTCCGGGCCTCCTGGCTCTGGCGCTGGCTCCGGGGGTGGCAGCCGGCGCCCTAGGCTGGCTCGGGCGGGAGGATGGAGCGGGAACCCTGGGCCCCCGGCGTCCGGAGCCCGTGCCGCCACCGCCTAACCCTAACCTGCCTACCCGCCCCCCACCCCCCCAGCCCCGGCCTCACCCACGGCCGCGCCGCCGACCCGGGCCTCACCGAGCCTGCAGGCGGCCCCGGTGCAGCCTCAGACCCCCGGGAGCCCCGGGCCTCTTGGAGCCTGGGACACCCGTATCCCCTCCTCCAAGTTGGTCTCTTCCAGGGACCAGCTGCCCACTCAGCTCCCCTAGGCCTCACTGCATCCTTGACCAGTCATAACGCACTGCCTCAGATCCCTGGAAGCCCCCAGGCCTCTCGGAGCCTTAGCTAACCGTTACACATGCACACACACACACACACACACACACACACGCCTACACACGCCTCTTGCAGGGACCCTTCTGCCCCACCCAGCCC